>SNQJ01S0065146.1:31514-47736 GCA_010110895.2 Picea sitchensis | reverse complement strand
TTTTTTTTTTTTTTATCTTTTCTTTAGATTTTTTATTTTTTTCGACTTCTTGATCTGAGATTTATGTGAATAGATAGTAGTTTGAGTTTCAACACAGTCTTAAAAAGTCTTGAGACTGATTAAACTGTTTGTAATTGTCCTATCCTTTAATTATGTTTCAATATTATAAAAGAAATTTTATCTAATATAATTTTAAGATATTTTTTATTTGAAAAAAAACCATATCTAAGCCATCACTTTAGACTGCTTCCAAACTCCACACAATGCAAACCCAAACAACCTTTGGAAATTCCCTAAAACTACTACCACACCACACTTCTTACTTGATTTTATGTTTTCACTCACTCTCACTTTCCCGTCAATGCCCACACTTGTTCCAAGAGTTATAGCCTCTCCCCCAATTCCACCAACCGCTTGAGAAGAGGGGCCGAATTTGTCACAGAAATGCAACTGGGCTCTCAACAGAGAGGCAATGGCTGAGAAGGGAGCACTTCTCACCTCGCGGCTATGAGGAATGCCCCCGAAACAGACCCAAAAACTATAGACAGTAAAAAGAAACCAGCATAAAAACAATAACCAGAATTGTAACAAACTTACTCAAACATTGCTTCTGCAGAGAACAAACATAGGACTCTGCACAGGCCTCAATTCATCGCTGGCTCGCTCCTTAAAGATTTCCAATGCCATCTTGAACCATAATCACTCCCCAGTGTTGGTGCTCATTAGCATTCGAATTCATGGTATGATCAATATAAATGTGATGGTACGCCTCTCTCCTCCCACCGCATACTAGTGCTTAAACTTGTAGGTTAACTTGGAGCAAATAGATTTGTTTTTCAGGTATTGGATAGATTTTTAGGGATAGTCTGAATTTTGCATGGATCAAAGTTTCATACATTTCAGAATCTTATCTTGGGGTTTTGCCCCATTTTAAACCAATCCAAATGTTCAAAAAATCGATCAAAGTTCTAAATTGGCTCAAAATTTAAAATGGAATAGCTAAAAACCTAAAAAAAAAATAACTAGAAAAATTCTAAATTGTGAATTAGCCAAAAATTTAAAATAAACAGCCAAAAAAATAACTCGAGAATAAAAATTACTCCCACTCCTTAAACAATAAACCTTCTGTACTATCCCATGATCAATCGAATAAACCTTCTGTACTATCCCATGATCAATCAACTCACGGTGATGGGACGCACCTTCCTTTCCGCGTGTTAAAACTATCATGCAAACGCCGAACGCCCTACATCTCCCAGATTGATTTAAGGGCCGTCACTTCGCCTGTCTAACACCCGATCAGGGGGCATAGACATGTTAGTCTGGAGCAAGGATGGAATTCGACGGGGCCATTATATATGGTTAAAATTTTCTCTTATCTGTCAACTTTCTTTGTTAAAATGTTCAAAATGGATATTGGAGTTGTAAAAATTAGGCCATTTAGTTTTGAAATTTCTATTTTGGTGTTCAAAGAATTGCCTTATAAAAAAATAATTTGATGGTTATGTTCATTAAAATGAATCCTTTGCTGATTCTTCTGAGTGTTTGGTTTGATGGTAAGTTGATTCATTTTAATGTTTACTCGGTTTGGGATGAATTTGACAAATTGTTGGATTTAGTTTTGAAATCCATACTTTGTTCTGAAGAATTAATTTATAAAAAATTAATTTGAAGTATTAAAATCATCAAATTTAATTAAATTTAGTTTTGAAATTTTTACTTTAATTTGAAGAATTCTTTTATACAAAAATAATTTGATAGTTGTGTTAGTTAAATTGATTTTGGAGAGAATTCTCTTATACAAGTTTTGTTGGTTAAATTGATTCCTTTGAGTGTTTGGTTTGGTGATTATGTTAGTTAAGTTAATTCCTTCGAGTGTTTGGTTTGGTGATTATGTTAGTTAAGTTAATTTTTTTGAATGTTTGGTCGGTTTGGGTTTTAATCCAATAAAATAAAACCTAAGTTAATAAAAATTCAAATTCAAGCATAAATTTTCATGGACGTGGTGAGAATCTTGATGTTTGATAATCACAAGTTTTATTAATAATAATTAAATTATTATTATCTAAATTTCGAATTAAGCAATTATATTTATGATTTAAAAATTTGTTCAAAATGAAAAATCTTTTTTTAATAATAAATTTGTTTTAAATGTAAATAACATCAATTTCATTTAATTACTATTTATCTAAAACATCAATTTAATTGTTATTTATTTAGATGACTCTAGAGACTTATTAACTTAATGAGATAAAAAAATAAGTGTGAATCTTATGGGTCATGGTGAGAATATCATAATAATGACAAAGGTAGGAGCTTAATCAAATTATTATTTTTTAATTATATGGAATGTGAACATTAGAGTCCTTGGAATAGGGTCAACTTTTCAGTAACAGTTAAAGAAAATTGTGTGTCAATCAATTCGGAGAAGTGCATTCTAAACATTCTATTTTTTGATAGTGTGGCAACCTTTTTCGATTGATTTTACCTGAAATCTGGTTAGAAATGGTTGGATCTGCAGATTTAAATGGCTAAGTCACGTTGATTAGTCACGGTGATTTGTTAAAATTGGCTCCAACCATTTTCAACCGTTTCTCATCATATATATATATTTTGTAATTATCATTAATCAATTGAACGAAGCATGGATTTGCTTCCTCGACCTCCAGGTGTTGTCTTGCCTGTGAGTCAGTTTTGCATTCTCTCAATTCTTAAGTTGGTATCATAGTTGTGTGATACCTTTGTGCTTGTGAAGGAATTCGAGGGCGGCTACTTAGAGGACTGATATCACATTCTCTAGCGTGTAGCGCTACTCGAGGTGTATTGGAGGTATTCTTCTGTCTGCGAAGAGGAAGAGCGTCGAGTTTTTGTGAGAATGGGATGGAGTTGAGTGATTTTGGAGGTTGTAGATGTTGTGCTTATGGCATAGCGTGAACAAACAGGTTCTGATTCTTCACTAGCAACAAAAGTTTTGTTATCAGAAATTGAAGCTTTACGTGACCAGTTCTTTGACGAACCGGGCGTTACCTTGGGAGGTATTACGTAACCTTATGTCACTGATATTGATCTTGGAGGAGTTGATTTCATTGCATGAGATATGTGTCGAAGATAATATTCTGAATTTTCAGGAGGTATTTATAACCGTGAAGTTGATTTGATTGCATGGGATTTGTGTCGAAGATGATGTTGTGAGTTTTTGGGAGGCATTGATCACCCTCCGAGACTGAATTGGAGATCTGCGTGTTTCCATCGCTCCCACTATAAGTGGGTAGTTTCTTGAGAGAAGACCGAGCAACATTGATTTCCTAGAAGGTGAATAAGTTTGCAGAGATGACGAATCTGCTGGCAGAAACCTACCTCAATGAAGCCAACAACTTAGATGGCTCGAATTTCATCAATTATAAATTCAAAATGAAAACCTTGATGGAAGGTTATGGCATATGGAAAATTGCGAAAGGATATGAAGCGCAACCCGATGCCACTGCATGTGCGACAACGACATCAATCCTAGATTGGTATAACCGGGAGAACAAAGCCAAGGTATTGTTGAGAATGTTTATTAAAGATAGCATAATTTTGCATATTAGAGATGCTAAGACTTCTAGTTAAACTTGAAAAGTACTTAAAGATATGTATTAGACTAATAATACAAATCACATTATTTTCCTAAAGAGTAAATTGTTAAGTATTAAAATGGATATAAATGAGTCTGTTAGTACTTTTCTTGGGCGAATTAAAGAAATGAAAGATAAATTGGGGGATATAGGAGAAAATGTGTCAAACATTGATCTTGTCACAATTTCCCTAAATGGAATGCTAGAGGACTATCAAATGTTCATAACAGACCTTGCAGTAAGGGAGAAAGCTCCTACTTTTTAGGAACTGACAGGTATATTGTTGCAAGAGGAAGAGAGGCGCATGAATTTGAAGCCTCAGAATTCAGACTTAGCACTATGGACAAAGAAGAGATTCCCTAAAGGGAAACCACAAGAAGGAGGTGGAGGAGGAAGTCCATTTAAGAGGAAGTAATTTCCAAATCCAAATCAAGGTATGCCATCAAATAGAAATGAACCTATGTACTTCTATTGTGGTAGGACTAGGCATCTTTCCAGAGAATGTTATAAGAAGAAAAATGATGATGAGGCTAGACATAAAAATAGAAAACATTCATGACATTTTGGAGAAGAAATCCTCAATATTGATCCAAAAGATCTCAAATTGTTTATGTCTAATGTTGTAGTGTCTGCTGAAATTGATGATGTTGATGCATGGTTTGTTGATTCTAGAGATTCAATTCACATGACATGTAACAAGAATTGGTATACAAACTTTAAAGAAACACATAATGGTGCCCATATTTATCTTGGAGATGATCGTTCTTATCAGATCAAGGGATATGGAGATATTCCAATAACACTTCCGAATGGTACTGTCAGACACATTCGTAATGTTGTGTATATCCCTGGGATAAAGAAAAACTTGATTTTTGTGTCCACCATTACAGATCATAATTTGAAGGTCGAAGTCTTCAAGACACATTGTATAGTGAAGGACTTGCAGGATCATTACGGTATTGTTGCCTCAGGAGTCATAGTTGGAGGTATGTACAAACTTGATGTCACCAGTAAGAATCATCAAGCATTGACTTCTGCAACCATGCCTACAGAAACTATTTGGCACCAAAGGTATGGTCACATTAATTATCATGATTTGTTATTATTACAAAAGCAAAGTATGGTTGAAGGATTCCCTATGTTCAAGAAAGAGTATGTTGGTTGTGAAGGTTGTTCATTAGGAAAGATGCACATAGATGAATTCCCCTCTAATCCTGATCGGAGAAAAAAAGATCTATTATAACTTGTGCACATTGATGTTTGTGGACCAATGCAGATAAGGTTGCTAGGAGTTGCTTATTATTTCTTATTGTTTATTGATGACTGCACAAGATACACACGGGTTTATTTCCTTAGGAAAAAGAGTGATGTTTTTGAATACTTCAAGGAATTTAAAAACATGGTGGAGAAGCAAACATGAAAAACCATCAAAATTGTTCACTCAGATCAAGGGGGAGAGTACAGATTGGGAAACTTCATCAAGTATTGCAAAGATCATGGAATAGTACAACAATTTACAGTACCCCACACTCCATAGCAGAATAGATTGCAGAAAGGAAAAACAAAACTCTCGTGGAGTGTTCACAAAGTATGATGAAAGGTAAGAATCTCTCAAATGCTTTGTGGGTTGAGGCCATCAACACTATTGTTTATTTAAAGAATAGAAGTTGAATAAGGTGTCTTGATCATAAAACTCCTTTTGAAGCCTTGTATGATTCTAAACAAACAATTAATAATTTGAGGATATTTGGGTGTAAGGATTTTGCACATATTCCAAATGAGAATAGGAAGAAGCTTGATTCTAAAGCTATCAAATGTATTATATAGGGTATTGTTCA
The DNA here is from genome assembly GCA_010110895.2 of Picea sitchensis. NCBI lineage: Eukaryota > Viridiplantae > Streptophyta > Pinopsida > Pinales > Pinaceae > Picea > Picea sitchensis. The sequence goes on along the minus strand of SNQJ01S0065146.1, from coordinate 42,284 downwards.
TAATTTAAATCATATAAATTGTTTGATCCATATACTCACACTGCGTTTGCAAGTAGAGATGCAATTTTCCATGAACATGCAAAAGGAAACAATGAAGACAACAGTCATGAAGGATGGTAGGTACTTATTGAAGATGAGGAGGTCAAAGAAGAGAAGCAACATCAGGAAAAAACACCCAGTGACATGGATACATCCATGAGTGAAGACGAATCTTCTCAAAACAGAAACGAAGTCACCATCCAATTGAAAAGATCTTCACGATAGGTTCGTCCACCTAAAAGGTATAAAGATTATGCCCTAATGAGTAATAGTTCAAATGTCATATAACCCATGAGTTTTAATGAAGCTAATGAACATGAAGAGTGGAGAAAAGGAATGGAGGAAGAATATCACTTTATAATGAAAAACAAAACTTGTGAAATGACTGAATTGCCTAAAGATAAAAGGCCCATAGGATGTAAATGGATATACAAACCTAAATTCAAAGAATATGGTAGTATAGATAAATATAAAGTCACATTGGTGGAAAAAGGGTATTCACAGAAATAGGGCATTGATTATGTAAAAACATTTGCACCAGTAGCTAAATTAAACATTATAAGAATGTTAATTTCACTAGCTACAAAATACCATTGGAAGCTTCACCAATTATATGTAAAGTCTGCTTTTCAAAATGGTGAGTTAAAGGAGGAGGTTTACCTTACTCAACCAGAGGGGTTTGTGAAAAGTCGTCAAGAACATTTAGTGTGTAAATTAAAGAAAGCATTGTATGGACTGAAACAAACACCTAGGTCATGGTATGAGAAGATAGATTCCTTCTTTCTTCAGCATGGTTTTATGAGGAGAAAAATTGATGCAAATATGCATACCAAGTTTGATGAAAAGGGGCATGTTGTATTGATTTCCTTATATGTTGATGATTTAATTATTACAGGAAATTCAGAAAAATTGATTAGTGGAATTAAGAAGCAGATGTCACATGTATTTGAAATGAAATATTTTGGTGAGTTACATTACTACCTCGGTCTTGAAGTTTGGAGAAATGTTGGTCAAACCTTTGTGTCTCAAGGTAAATATGTTAGAGAATATCTTGGTGAGTTACATTACTTCCTCGGTCTTGAAGTTTGGAGAAATGTTGGTCAAACCTTTGTGTCTCAAGGTAAATATGTTAGAGAAGTACTTAAGAAGTTTAAAATGGATCAGTGTAAAGTGTCTTATGTTCCAATGCAACAGAACATGAAACTTTACTGTGATGATTGTTCGAAGGAGGTAAATGATACAATGTATAGACAAATGGTGGGAAGCTTGAACTATATCACTACAACCAGACCTGACATAGCATACTATGTTAGTGTGTTAAGTCAGTTTATGGAAAAACCTCTAGAAAGCCATTGGAATGAAGAAAAAGGGGTACTCAGGTATCTCAAAGGCATAATTGATTATCGTATTAAATATACTGATTCATTCGATGTTGAGCCGACAGGTTACTCAGATTCAGACTGGGTTGTCAACCCAGATGATCGAAGATCTACTACAGGTTATGCCTTTGGCATTGGATTCAGGATTGTTTCATGGAGCAGTAAGAAGAAACCTACTATATATTTTTCATCCACTAAGGCAAAATATAAAGAATTGTGTGCATGAACTTGTGAAGTTGTTTGGTTGAGAAGACTACTTCAATATGTTGGAGAAGAACAAAGGAAAGCTACGATAATCAAATGTGATAACCAGAGCTCAATCAAGTTAGCAAATAATCAAGTTTATCATTCAAGGACAGAGCATGTTGATACCCAGTTCCATTTTGTTCGAGAAAAGATGCAGTCTAATGACATTTCTTTAATGTATTGTAATACTAGTGAAAATGCTACTAATATTTTCACTAAGCCTCTTGGGAATAACAAATTTGAATTGTTTAGGGAGAAGTTAGTTGTGGATGTCAATCCTTTCTCCATTAAAGGGGAGACTTAGAAATAATGGAGATTAGTCACGGTGATTAGTTGGTGTTGGCTCCAACCGTTTCAAACCATTTCTCATCATATATATATTTTGTAATTCTCATTAATCAATTGAATGAAGTGTGGCTTTGCTTCCCCGACCTCCAGGTGTTGTCTTGCCTATGAGTTGGTTTTGCATTCTCTCAATTCTTAAGTTTGTATCATAGTTGTCTGATACCTTTGTGACTGTGAAGGAATTTGAGGGAGGCTACTTAGAGGAATGAGATCACATTCTCTAGCGTGTAGCGCTCCTCGAGGCGTGCTAGAGGTATTCTTCTGTCTGCGAAGAGGAAGAGCATCGAGTTGTTGTGAGAATGGGATGGCATTGAGTGATTTTGGCGGTTGTAGATGTTGTGCTTTTGGCATATCGTGAACAAACAGGTTCTTATTCTTCACTAGAAACGAATGTTTTGTTATCAGAAATTGAAGCTTTACATGACCAGTTCTTTGACAAACTGGGCATTACCTTGGGAGGCATTGCATAACGTTATGTCACTGATCTTGATCTTGGAGGAGTTGATTTCATTGCATGAGATATGTGTCGAAGATAATATTTTGAATTTTCAGGAGGTATTTATAACCGTGAAGTTGATTTGATTGCATGGGATTTGTGTCGAAGATGATGTTGTGATTTTTTGGGAGGCATTGATCACTCTCCGAGATTGAATTGGAGATCTACGTGTTTCCATCGCTCCCACTATAAGTGGATAGATGCTTGAGAGAAGACCAGGCAATGTTGATTTCCTAGAAGGTGAATAAGCTTGCAGAGATGACGAATCTGTTGGCATAAACCTACCCCAATGAAGCCAACAACTTAGATGGCTCGAATTTCATCAATTGGAAATTCAAAATGCAAACCTTGATGGAAGGTTATGGTGTATGGACGATTGTGAAAAGATATGAATCGCGACCCAATGCGACTGCATGTGCGACAATGAAATCAATCCTAGATTGGGATAACCGGGAGAACAAAGCCAAGGTATTGTTGAGAATGTCTGTTAAAGATAGCATAATTCCACATATTAGAGATGCTAAGACTTCTAGTTAAACCTGGAAAGTACTTAAAGATATGTATCAAACTAATAATACAAATCACATTCTTTTCCTAAAGAGTAAATTGCTAAGTATTAAAATGGATATAAATGAGACTGTTAGTACTTTTCTTGGGTGAATTAAAGAAATGAAAGATAAATTGGGGGATATAGGAGAAAATGTGTCAAACATTGATCTTGTCACAATTTCCCTAAATGGAATGCTAGAGGACTATCAAATGTTCATAGAATACCTTGCAATGAGGGAGAAAGCTCCTACTTTTAAGGAACTGACAGGTATATTGTTGCAAGAGGAAGAGTGATGCAGGAGCATCACCAACACATCAAGCGGAAGCCAGCTGGACAAGCCAGCACACATTTTGAAACACTTTGGGATTGTTGCGCAAATCTTAAATGAATCCATTTATGAAGGCGTACTTTGTATATTGTAATGGACTTTGAGTGGATTTAGGTAGATGAGGCATTTATGATAGTTAATGTAAAGTAGATAGAATATTTAATTCTAAGATTTGATAGCTTTAGAGTCCAAGAGGGAAAACGGATATAGACACCCTCATTGTATCATTGTAAGATTAGTGTGGAAAAAACAGAAGCAGTAGAGCAAGAGCAAACAAAGAACTGTGTAGAGAACATCCATGTATAGATATTGAATTAATAGAAGAAAGCTTTGATTCAGTTTCATGGTTATGTGTCTATTCTCTGTGTGTTGATATTATGCTCATGGATGTTTGCTTCCTTCCATACATTTGATTTTATATGCTGTGTATGTGATTTGATGGTTGAATTGAAGTCTGAGAGGAAGAGTGAATGAGTTTCAATTGTTTCTCTAAGTGAGCCAGAGGATTCCTGCAAGGAGTGCAGTCGAATTGTCCGCAAGGAGTGCGTTGACGGAAGGGTTCACTTAGAGGAAGATTTTGTTCTCATCTCTTTGAAGGTGCACGTTAAGCATAGTGCCGTGCTAGGAGTGCGCAGGCCAAGCTAAGTCTCAGAGTTGCGATTCTGAGCAAAGTATCGAAGGACTGTTGCTGCAGAAGTGCGCAGGGTCGAAAGACTTCAACACTTAGACGAGGTTGAAGACTTGCCACAAGGAGTGCGTGCAAAGGTTCCTTCTAAGGATTTGAGAATCGTAAGGAAGCTTGGGAGGAGTAGGCCTTCGACTTCATGGAAGGATAAAGTGCAGGGAAATTTGTTGTTGAAGATTCAGAAGAAGTGTCGCAGGTTGGCGAGCGAACAAACACGTCTCGTGGGGAAAACACTTATGTATTTCACAAAATCCTCGAGGGGAGAGCAGACGGACGAGATCTTCAGAGGATATTTCACGAGGTTTCGGGAACCGTTGGATCTCCTAGAGGCGCAAGATATTTACTGCACAAGTGTGGAGAGGATTCAAAGCTTAGGAAGGGGTATTACCATTGATCCAAGTTAGTCAGGGCTATTGATTTATTAACGAGATCGCCTATCGGGACCTCGTGAGGAAAGCGCCCAAAATTTGATAAGGAAAGTTGTGAGATTGCAAGGAGGCGAGATCTCGACTACTTCAAGGGTAGCGTGGAACCACAGGGATTGGTGAGTGGACAAGCGACACCTCGCACCTCAAAATCTCGTAAGAGTAAGGGTCGAGGAATTGGGGCCAAAGGACGCGAGGCCACGAGGTAACGAAAAAGGAGAGAGGCCAGGAGCCATCCATCTGAAGGACAGGTGGAGCAGATCTGAGGATCTCGGAAACTCGGAAGCTCGTGGGGTGAGAACCCAACCATTGGGTACTTAGAGTCACGAGGGAGCGAGGTCACGAGTTTCGACACCTCGGACCTCAGAAATTGACGGGAAATTCATTCAAGCTCACGAGTAGCGAAGCCGCGAGGGGACGAGGGAGCGATAGCGTGAAAATTCCTGAGAGAAGTAACGGGTGTGGACAAGTCAAGTCACACGTGCGCCGCGGAGTTTCAACACCTGGACATCGGAGGTTGGAGAATCGCAAGGTTGGTATTACGAGTAGTGAGGGAGCGAGTAGCGAAATCCCTCAACGGAAGAGTCAGCGAGTTGACTACCCTTGGGTCTCGGGGATCCGAGAATCCAGTGTATAATCTTTGGACTCGTGGAGGCGCGAATTCCGATTCCCCGAGAGGTTAAGGAAGGGGATCGCGCGAGGGAGAGAATATGTGGGTAGGAAGATTCCCGATAGGGAATTAGAAGAACCGTTGATTTCTTCGGGCCAAGGAGAGAGGAAGGTCCTGGAAGAGCGTTCGTGCTCTGAGGAGTGCGGGTTGCGTCAGTGTGGTATCAGAGCGGGAGGTTCTTTTCTTTATGAAGCGGAGAAGACGAATTCACCATGTCGCCAAGGACAGAAAGACAGTCACCTGACCCTAAGGACAGGGAGGTGCGAAGAAGAGGTAGGCCGACAGGGAATCCAGAAATGGAGAGGCAAATGAGAGATCTCAGAGCAAGGCTTGAGGAGATGGAGATAGATCAAAGACGCGGAGTTGGTGCAGGGGATATTAGTGATTCCAAAGTAGAAGAGGAAGATGGACATGTAGAAGAGGTCACAGCAGAGGATGCATCAACTAAGCGATTGATTAAAGCCATTGCCAGGATGGGTGCGAAGGCGAAGATGGACATTCCAGTCTATGAAAGAAATCTGGATGTAGAAGAGCTACTAGACTGGATTAGAGCTCTTGACACCTACTTCGATTATGAATATATCAAAGAGGAAAAGAAGGTTAGACATGTTGTCACCAAATTTAAGGGACACGCAACATTATGGTGGGATGAGCTTCAAGCAGATATACGTTCCAAAGGCAAGCAAAAGATCAAAAGTTGGGAACGAATGATTGCGAAGATGAAAGCGAAATTCATCCCAAGAGATTATCAAATTACTCTGTTCAGGAGAATGCAGAACCTGAGACAGAAACTGATGACAGTGAAAGAATACAGTGAGGAATTCTATCGACTGAACATCAGAGTAGGTCATCGGGAGAGCGATGATGAGAAAGTCGCCAGATATCTGAATGGTCTGAGATATGACATTCAGGATGAATTAAGCATGGTTACCATCAGGATGGTGGAGGATGCTTATCATATGGCTCTGAAAGCCGAAGAGAAGATGAGCTGTAAGAAAGGTCAACGAGGGCGAGGCAGAAGTCAGCCCAGAGGCAAGGCAGTTGCCCAGGAGAAATTCCAGAAGCCCAAGGGGGAATGGAAGAAACCTCAGGGTAGAGTAGAAAGGGGTGGTACCTCACAGAAGGGACCACATGTTGAACAAAGAGGGTAGCATAATGAGCAGAAGGGAGATTATGCTGGCGCAAATACTTTTCCTCGTACCAGAGGTAGAGGAAGAGGCTGAGGTGGAGTTATCACATGCTTCATGTGTGGGAAAAATGGGCACAGGTCATTTGAGTGTCCAGAGAAAAACAAGGACATCGGAGAAGCTCACATCGCAGAAGCGCAGAGGCGGGATGTTGAGACTGAAGAAACGAAAGGCAAAAGATCGCTTGGGATGCATAAAGTCCTTTTGACACCTGAGAAAGAGGTGCAAGAAAGTTTAACTCAAAGGACCAGACTGTTCAGGACAACTTGCAAGACCAAAGACATAAAATGCAAGGTTATCGTTGACAGTGGTAGCACAGATAATCTCGTTTTGACTGAGATGGTGGAAAAGTTGGAGCTGGAGACAACTGATCACCCGAGTCCATACAAAGTTTCATGGCTACAGAAGGGACATCAGGTGAGTGTGACTAAACAATGTTTAGTTGAATTCAAGATAGGTGGGTATAATGATAAAGTTCTGTTTGATGTCATTCCCATGGATGTATGTCATTTGTTGTTGGGTAGACCATGGAAATATGACAGAAATGTGGTTCATGATGGGAGAATGAACACATATACCCTAGAGAAGGATGGGAGGACACACAGATTGCTTCTGATAAAGGATAAGGAAGTGAAAACGGAAGTGAACAACATAATACTTCTCATGAGTGGGAAGGAGCTTCTTACAGAGATGGAAAGGAAAGAAGATCCATAATTCTTTGTGGTCAGAAAGCCGAGAATTGTTCTAACTAGCACAAGAGTGGATGATTTACCAGATGAGATTCAAGAACTGTTGGGAGAGTTTGCTGACATTATCGTGGACAAATTACCTCATCCGTTGCCACCGATGAGGAGTGTGAGTCATCACATTGATCTCATACTAGGAGCCAGTTTGCCGAACAAAGCTGCGTACAGATTGACGCCGTGAGAGAATGAGGAGGTTAAAAGGCAGGTGCAGGACTTGCTAGACAAAGGACTGGTCAGAGAAAGCCTAAGTCCATGTGTTGTTCCAACAGTACTCAGTCCAAAGAAGGATGGAGGCTGGAGAATGTGCACCGATTCTAGGGCCATTAACAAGATAACCATCAGGTACAGGTTTCCACTACCGAGAATGGATGATCTGGTGGATTGCCTGAGTGGGGAAAATTTCTTCTCAAAGATTGATCTGAAGAGCGGATATCACCAGATTCGCATGAGGGAAGGTGATGAGTGGAAGACAACCTTCAAAACCAACGAAGGTTTGTATGAATGGCTAGTCATGCCATTTGGTTTGATGAATGCACCGAGCACATTCATGAGGCTGATGAACGAAGTCCTGAAAGAGTTCATCGGGAAATTTTTCGTCATGTATCTGGATGATATACTGATTTTCAGTAGAACAAAGGCTGAGCATTTGAAGCATTTGGCCATTGTGATGAGGAAGCTACAACAGGAGAAGTTGTTGGTCAACATGAAGAAATCTTCATTTGTGAAGACAGAGCTCATTTACTTGGGTTTTGTTATTTCGGCGAATGAGTTGAAAATGGATCCGGAGAAGGTGGAAGTGATTAATAATTGGCTGTCGCCAAGAAATATTTTCGAGGTGAGGAGTTTCCATGGGTTGGCTAGTTTCTACCGAAAATTCATCAGGAATTTCAGTGGAATTAGCGCAACAATGATGGACACGGTAAAGAAGCGACATACGTCTTTTCATTGGACAACAAAAGCTGAGAAAAGCTTCAATCTATTGAAGAGGAAGATCATAGAGAAACCAATTCTGGTGTTTCCATATTTCCAGAAGACATTTCAGGTGAAATGTGATGCAAGCGGATATGCCATAGGAGCAGTCTTGAGTCAGGAGGATAGACCAGTTGCATATTTCAGTGAGAAGATGGATGAAGCAAAGCTGAAATAATCCACGTAAGATAAATAATTTTATTCTATCATACATGCATTGAAGAAGTGGAGGCATTACTTGATCCCGAAATAATTTGTATTGTACAGTGATAATCATGCATTGCAGTTTGTGAGTCAACAGGAGAAGTTGAATCAGAAACATGCTAAATGGGTAGAATATATGTAGAATTTCACGTTTGTAATTAAACACATTTCAGGGACTGCTAACAAAGTGGTTGATGCTTTGAGCAGGAAATGTTTGTTGCTGCAAGAGTTTCGAGTCAAAACATTGGGTTTTGAAAATCTCAGGGACATGTATGCGGGAGATGCAGATTTTGGAGAAGCATATGAAGCAGCTGAGAATCCAGTTCTCAGGGATAGAATTCCATGGATAGATTATATGATCCAGGAGGGATTATTGTTCATAGGCAATCAACTGTGTATTCTGAATTGCTCTATGAGGGAGAACTTGTTAAAGGAGAAGCACAGTGGTGGATTGGCAGGACACTTTGGCCATGACAAAACGTTCGCGAAGTTGAGCGAATCATATTTTTGGCCAGGGATGCGAGCAGATGTCAAGAGGTTTGTTGACAAATGTCGAATTTGTCAGCATTCAAAAGGGAGAAAGTAGAATGCAGGTTTTTATCAGCCATTGCCCATACCAGAGAGACCATGGGAGGCGATAAGCATGGATTTTGTATTGGGTTTGTCGAGGACACAAACAGGTGTTGATTCCATCTTTGTGGTGGTGGATAGGTTTTCAAAGATGGCACATTTTATCCCATGCCAGAAGACCAGTGATGCGACTCACATCGCAAANACAGGGATACGAAATTCATAGGGCATTTTTGGAGAACCTTTTGGAAGAAGCTAGGAACTAACTTGGCGTTTAGTTCAGCTTACCATCCTCAGACATACAGACAGACTGAGGTGGTCAACAGGAGTCTGGGAGATTTATTAAGAAGCCCGGTGACAGAGCACCACAGCATCTGGGACAACATATTTCCATAGGCAGAGTTCGCATACAACGATTCAGTGAATCGGAGTACAGGTAAGAGTCCATTTTAGATTGTGTATGGGACACAACTGAGAGGAGTTTCTGAACTCAGGGAGTCAGAACAGACTGCGACTAGCAGTCCTAGTGCTAAAGAGTTCGTTGAGGCGATGAAAGAACTTCACAACAGGGTGAAGCAGCGACTGATTGATTCAAATCAGGAGTATAAGCACAGAGCAGATCAACATCGGAGACAACTTCAGTTTGAAGTTGGTGATCTTGTTCTGGCACATTTAAGAAAGGAAAGGTTCCCGAGAGGAACATATAACAAATTGAAAATGAAGAAAATCGGACCATGCAGAGTCCTAAAGAAATTCAGAGAGAATGCTTATGAGATTGAGTTGTCGGATGGCATCGAGATATATCCGATATTTAATGTTTTAGATTTATACCCATACAGGGATGGAGAAGCAGAGGCTAGAACTGTGGAACCAGTAATCCAGTGGATGAAACAATTACCAGTAGTAGAGAAGCCGCAGATGGAGTGCATACTGGACAAGCGAGTAGGTAAAAAGACCAGGAGGAGAGAATACTTTGAGTATCTGGTCAAGTGGAAGAACCACCTAGTGGAAGATGCCAGCTGGGAGAATGAAGCGATGATACAGAAGCATGGACAGACCGTGCAGGAGCTCATGGACATGAGCCCATGAAATTTTTCAAGCCAGGGAGTATGATGCAGGAGCATCGCCAGCACATCAAGTGGAAGCCAGTTGGACAAGCCAACACACATTTTGAAACACTTTGGGATTGTTGCGCAAATCTTAAATGAAGCCATTTATGAAGGCGCACTTTGTATATTGTAATGGACTTTGAGCGGATATCTCTCGTCCTTAGGTAGATGAGGCATTTAAGATAGTTAATGTAAAGTAGATAGAATATTTAATTCTAAGATTTGATAGCTTTAGAGTCTAAGAGGGAAAACGGATATAGACACCCTCATTGTATCATTGTAAGATTAGTGTGGAAAAAACAGAAGCAGTAGAGCAAGAGAAAACAGAGAACTGTGTAGAGAAAATCCATGTACAGATATTGAATTAATAGAAGAAAGTTTTGATTCAATTTCATGGTTATGTGTCTATTCTCTGTGTGTTGATATTATGTTCATGAATGTTTGCTTCCTGCCATACATTTGCTTTTATATGCTGTGTATGTGATTTGATGGTTGAATTGAAGTCTGAGAGGAAGAGTGAATGAGTTTCAATTGTTTCTCTAAGTGAGCCAGAGGATTCTTGCAAGGAGTGCAGTCGAATTGTCCGCAAGGAGTGCGTTGACGGAAGGGTTCAATTAGAGGAAGATTTTGTTCTCATCTCTTCGAAGGTGCAAGTTAAGCACAGTGTCGTGCCAGGAGTGTGCAGGCCAAGCTAAGTCTCAGAGTTGCGATTCTGAGCAAAGTATCGAAGGACTGCTGCTGCAGAAGTGCGCAGGGTCGAAAGACTTCAACACTTAGACGAGGTTGAAGACTTTCCACAAGGAGTGCGTGCAAAGGTTCCTT
>SNQJ01S0065146.1:17814-31402 GCA_010110895.2 Picea sitchensis | reverse complement strand
ACGAGGTTCTGGGAACCATTGGATCTCCCAGAGGTGCAAGATAGTTACTGCGCATGTGTGGAGAGGATTCAAATCTCAGGAAGGGGTAGCACCGTTGATCCAAGTCAGCCAGAGCCATTGATTTATTCACGAGATCACCTATCGGGACCTCGTGAGGAAAGCACCCAAAATTTGATAAGGAAAGTCACAAGATTGCGAGGAGGTGAGATCTCGACTACTTCGAGGGTAGCATGGGACCACAGGGATTGGCGAGTGGACAAGCGACACCTCGCACCTCGAAAGCTCGTAAGAGTAAGGGTCGAGGAATTAGGGACAAAGAACGCGAGGCCACGAGGTAGCGAAAAAGGAGAGAGGCCAGGAGACGTCCATCTGAAGGAAAGGTGGAGGAGATCTGAGGATCTCGAAAACTCAGAAGCTCGCGAGGTGAGAACCCAACCATTGGGTACTAAGAGTCACGAGGGAGCGAGGTCGCGAGTTTCGACACCTCGGACCTCGAGAATTGACGGGAAAGTCATTCAAGCTCGCGAGTAGCGAAGACGCGAGGGGACGAGGGAGCGATAGCGTGAAAAGTCCCGAGAGAAGTAACGGGTGTGGACGAGTCAAGTCACACGTGCGCCGCGGAGTTTCGACACCTTGGACATCAGAGGTTGGAGAACCACAAGGTTGGTATTGCGAGTAGCGAGGGCGCGAGTAGCGAAATCCCTCAACGGAAGAGTCAGCGAGTTGACTACCCTCGGGTCTCAGGGATTCGAGAATCCAATTTATAATCTTTGGACTCGTGGAGGCACGAATTTCGATTCCCCGAGAGGTTAAGGAAGGGGATCGTGCGAGGGAAAGAATCTGTGGGTAGGAAGATTCCCGATAGGGAATTAGAAGAACCGTTGATTTCTTCGGGTCGAGGAGAGAGGAAGTTCCTGGAAGAGAGCTCGTGCTCCGAGGAGTGCGGGTTGTGTCAAAGAGAGGCGCATGAATTTGAAGCCTCAGAATTCAGACTTAGCACTATGGACAAAAAAGAGATTCTCTAAAGGGAAACCACAAGAAGGAGGCAAAGGAGGAAGTTCAAAGGAGGAATTTCATTTCAGAGGAAGTAATTTCCAAATCCAAATCAAGGTATGCCATTAAATAGAAATGAACCTAAGTGCTTCTATTGTGGTAGGACTGGGCATCTTTCCAGAGAATTTTAAAAGAAAAAAAAATGATGATGAGGCTAGGCATAACAATAGAAATGATTCCAGACATTTTGCAGAAGAAATCCTGAATATTGATCCAAAAGATCTCAAATTGTTTGTGTCTAATGTTGCACTGTCTACTGAAACTGATGATGTTGATGCATGGTTTGTTGATTCTGGAGATTCAATTCACATGACATGTAATAGGAATTGGTATACAAACTTTAAAGAAACACATAATGGTGCCCATATTTATCTTGGAGATGATTATTCTTATCAGATCAAGGGATATGGAGATATTCCAGTAACACTTCTGAATGGTACTGTCAGACACATTCACAATGTTGTGTCTGTCCCTCGGATAAAGAAAAAAATATTTTTGTGTCCACCATTACAGATCATAATTTGAAGGTTGAATTCTTCAAGACACATTGTATATTGAAGGACTTCCAGAATCATTACAATATTGTTGCCTCATGAGTCATAGTTGGAGGTCTGTACAAACTTGATGTCACTAGTAAGCATCATCAAGCATTGGATTTTGCAACCATGCCTATACAAACTATTTGGCACCAAAGGAATGGTCACATTAATTATCATGATTTGTTGTTATTACAAAAACAAAGTATGGTTGAAGGATTCCCTATGTTCAAGAATGAGTATGTTTCTTGTGAAGGTTGTGCATTAGGAAAGATGCACATAGATGAATTCCCCTCTAATCCTGATAGGAGAAAAAAATATCTATTAGAACTTGTGCACACTGATGTTTGTGGACCAATGCAAACAAGGTTACCAGGAGTTGCTTATTATTTCTTATTGGTTATTGATGATTGCAAAAGATACACATGTGTTTATTTCCTTAGGAAAAAGAGTGATGTTTTTGAATACTTCAAGGCATTTAAAAACATGGTGGAGAAGAAAACATGAAAACCCATCAAAATTGTTCGTTCAGATCAAGGGGGAGAGTACAAATTGGGGAACTTCATCAAGTATTGCAAAGATCATGGAATAGTACAACAATTTATAGTACCCCACACTCCATAGCAGAACATATTGTAGAAAGGAAAAAGAAAACTCTAGTGGAGTGTGCACGAAGGATGATGAAAGGTAAGAATCTCTCAAATGCTTTTTGGGTTTAGGCCATAAACACTATTGTTTATTTAAAGAATAGAAGTCCAACAAGGTGTCTTGATAATAAAAATCCTTTTGAAGCCTTGTATGATTCTAAACCAACAATTAATGATTTGAGGATATTTGGGTGTAAGTATTTTGCACATATTCCAAATGCAAATAGGAAGAATCTTGATGCTAAAGCTATCAAATGTATTATATAGGGTATTGTTCATAATTTAAATCATATAAATTGTTTGATCCATCTACTCACAAAGTGTTTGCAAGTAGAGATGTAATTTTCCATGAACATGCAAAAGGAAACAATGAAGACAACATTCATGAAAGATGGTAGGTGCGTGTTGAAGATGATGAGGTCAAAGAAGAGAAGCAACATCAGGAAAAAGAACCCAGTGACATGGATACATCCAACAGTGAAGAAGAATATTCACAAAACGAAGAAGAAGTGAGCAACCAATTCAGAATATATTCACGATAGGTTCATCCACCTAAAAACTATAAACATTATGCCCTAATGAGTAATATTTCAAATGTCATATAACCCATGATTTTTAATGAAGCTAATGAACATGAACAGTGGAGAAAAGGAATGGAGGAAGAATATCACTCTATATTGAAAAACAAAACTTGGGAATTGACTGAATTGCCTAAAGATAAAAGGCCAATAGGATGTAAATGGATATACAATCCTAAATTCAAAGTAGATGGTAGTATAGATAAATATAAAGCCAGAATGGTGGAAAAAGGGTATTCACAGAAATAGGGCATTGATTATGCAGAAACATTTGCACTAGTAGCTAAATTAAACACTATAAGAATGTTAATTGCACTAGCTAGAAAATATCATTGGAAGCTTCACCAATTAGATGTAAAGTCTGCTTTTCGGAATGGTGACTTAAAGGAGGAGGTTTACCTTACTCAACTAGAGGGGTTTGTGAAAATTTGTCAGGAACATTTAGTGTGTAAATTAAAGAAAGCATTGTATGGATTGAAACATGCACCTAGTTCATGGGATGAGAAGATATATTCCTTCTCTTTTCAGGAGGGTTTTATGAGGAGAAAAAGTGATCCAAATATGTATACCAAGTTTGATGAAAAGGGGCATGTTGTATTGATTTCCTTATATGATGATGATTTAATTATTACAAGAAATTCAGAAAAAATGATTAGTGGAATTAAGAAGCAGATGCCAGGTGTATTTGAAATGAAATATTTTGGTGAGTTACATTACTACCTTGGTCTTGAAGTTTGGATAAATGCTAGTCAAACCTTTGTGTCTCAAGGTAAATATGTCAGAGGATATCTTGGTGAGTTACATTACTGCCTCGGTCTTGAAGTTTGGAGAAATGTTGGTCAAACCTTTGTGTCTCAAGGTAAATATGTTAGAGAAGTACTTAAGAAGTTTAAAATGGATCAGTGTAAAGTGTCTTATGTTCCAATGCAATAGAACACGAAACTTTACTGTGATGATTGTTAGAAGGAGGTAAATGATAAAATGTATAGGCAGATGGTGGGAATCTTGAACTATCTCACTACAACCAGACCTGACATAGCATACTATGTTAGTGTGTTAAGTCAGTTTATGGAAAAACCTATAGAAAGCCATTGGAATGAAGCAAAAGGGGTACTCAGGTATCTCAAAGGCACAATTAATTATGGTATTAAATATACTGATTCATTCGATGTTGAGCTGACATGTTACTCAGATTCAAACTGGTTTGTCAACCCAGATGATCGAAGATCTAGTATAGGTTATGCCTTTGGCATTGGATCCAGGATTGTTTCATGGAGCAGTAAGAAGAAACCTACTATATATTTTTCATCCACTGAGGTAGAATATAAAACATTGTGTGCATCAACTTGTGAAGTTGTTTGGTTGAGAAGACTACTTCAAGATGTTGGAGAAGAACAAAGGAAAGCTATGATAATCAAATGTGATAAACAGAGCTCAATCAAGTTAGCAAATAATCCATTTTATCATTCAAGGACAGAGCATGTTGATAATCAGTTCCATTTTGTTCGAGAAAAGATGCAGTCTAATGACATTGCTTTAATGTATTGTAATACTAGTGAAAATGCTATTGATATTTTCACTAAGCCTCTTGGGAAGATCAAATTTGAATTGTTTAGGGAGAAGTTAGCTGTGGATGTCAATCCTTTCTCCATTAAAGGGGAGACTTAGAAATAATGGAGATTAGTCGCGGTGAGTATTTGAGGTTGGCTCCAACTGTTTCAAACTGTTTATCATCATATATAGATATATCTATTTATATATATATATATATATATATATATTGTAATTCTCATTAATCAATTGAACAATGGGTGGATTTTAAATTCTCTCAATTATTAAGTAATCCAAGTGCCCGAAGGGTTATTCAACATGCTAAATCCATTTTTGCATTAAAAAATGCAATTTAAACAACATAAAATATCGATTTTGTCCATATTTGCATCATCGGATTCCAGCCAAAATCCCCAAAACGTAAAACATTTAGCCAACCCAGAAGAACCTAGTTGCCCTGTCACAGACATATTTTTGTCCTCTAACATGGTTGTGGTGAAATTAGTCGTTGAGCTAGGTTTTTTAAGAATACCTTTCCTGATAGTCCAAGTATTTCTATGGTGGTAGTAGTCATGAAGTTATTTTATTGTTATTAAGAACGTCGTTCCTGTATTCCAACAATTTCTTTGTAAACATTGACTTTGGGGATAGGAATCGCTGTGTGTATGCATTTATTTTAATAAATACGACGAAATGTGCAACTATGCAAGCGAATATCAAAACCATCATTATCATATCATATTTTATTCTATTGCTAATATCAAAACCATCTTATCATATTATATTTTATTCTATTTGATTAGACTGACCAAAGTGAAGAGCTTTGCCCACATTTTCCATGTTTGGTAGGATCATTTGGTAAAGATTTTACAGGGTGGAGAGTAGATTTTTTTCTAATTATGATCAACTCTTTAATGAATTGGAATTCTAGTTAATATATGGGCTATTATTTATGAATATTTAGATCTGGATTTGAGTTTTTTTTGTATTTTTAAAAAAATGAAAAGAGTGTGGTTTTGTCAATTTATCTATATAGTTTAAGCCCAATATATTCAGTTTTAGTTTAAAAGTTATGCGTTATAGTTCTTTTTTGGGGATATTATCCATCCGCCAGAAATTGTTGGATCTGCAGATTTCAATGGTTAAATATTTATAATCCGAGTGCCCTAGGGGTTTTTCAAGACACAATCCATTTATGTATTCATAAATGCAATTTAAAAAACACAAAATTGGGATTTTGCCCAAATTTATATCACCACATTTAGTTCAAAAATGCCAACAGGTAGAACCTTTAGACAATGCCATATATTTATAATAATTGGTTTAATCTTTGTGCTATAGTTTCAAGATTTTAATTTGTTTTTTAATTGAAACAAAAGATTGTATTTCCTTAAAAGATGGTTTTGTCTAAGCTAGCAGCTATTACTTTCAGCGGAGTTTAGATATTGTACCAAAATTATACAAATTTCTATAGGAATAACTATAAGCAGTAGCACCTTATTCAAACAAAAGTGACTTGTTTAACATATTGAGACAATATACAAAAAACTTGAAAGAACATTCTACTTTGTCATAATTGGATACTACCTTGTGCTTCCTATTACTCTCTTGAATGAAGGGAACTTGGCCTTCGATCTCTATAGGATCGTGGTTTTGAATCCCTGCATCATCTTCCATTACCCCATCTTGGAATGAGTTCCTAGTGTCACGATTGTTGGAAGACAAGGAGAGAGATTTCACACACAGATATGATTAATGAGTGGAGTGTATTACACTCAACCTCAAAAGAATCAATTTGTTGTTTCTGAAGGAAAAGAAGGCCCATTAAGTTGGCATAGTGTGTGGCACTAGCTTGCTCAAGCTCTATCATTTTTGAAGAAAGAACCTTCCTAATTTCTCTAACATCATTATTTTCCATGATAGACATGATTATGCCTTCCACACTTACAAATCCAAGGAGCATATTGGATGTGCTAGGAGAAGCGATTGACCAAATAGTCAAAGTAAAAAACCTCAAAATATAAAACCAATTCCCAAACCACTACAGGAAACAAAAATACAATTTTTTTCTACACTCGTTGTTCCACAGTGAAATTTCAAAGAAGTCAAAGACAATAAATGTCAAAGATAAAGGTTGAGAGACTAGGACATGCCTAGCCAAGGCATAAAATATTAGCAACATTGGAGGCCTAGCACGACCTAAAACCACCACCATCGGATAACTCTAAACCGAATTTATCCCACTGAAAATTTCATCGTATCCACTCCAATATGCCTAATGCACCTCTGTTGCAACACTAAGCTCACTTCCAATTTATGAATATGTCAAAACCCAAAGAGAATCAACCAAAACAATTGTATAAATTGTATATCCCAAATTGTATAAATTCCCTACAATCAAGTGAAAATCCACTTCTTTGACTACTAGTTGTTTCTTCTGCGCCACTATCATCTCTAGTGGAGCTAGTCCTGTACTTAGGAACCTCACGATGTACTAGAAGTAATCATCCACCAGTTTAACTACAAATAGTTGTGCATATGGTAAGTTGCCATCTAAGTTTCCTGCATAGTCTCCTGATAATATGTGTGATAGATGATCTGGCCCTGCATTAAACTTCTTGGGTTTCACCACAAACTCAAAATCATATTCCTGGAACAACAATAGCCATATGCATATTCTCCCCCTCCAACACTGGCTTGTTCACTAGGTATTTTAATGCAAAATGGTCTATGTTCATATTAAAATTAGACCCCAATAAATAATGTCTGAACTTTTGTAGTGCATATACCATTTCCAGTCCTTCTTGTTCTGTAGTGGTTTAATTCTTTTCAACTATAGACAACTTCCTACTTGCAAATGCAATTAGGTGATCTATGTCCCCCTCCCCTGGTTGAGAGAGTACTATGCCCAATGTTATGGATGATGCATCTACATGAACATGGAACTCCTTATTCCAATATGAAAATATCAAAATCAACGCGGTTACAAGTTTTTGTTTTAAGGTGTCCAAGCCCTTCTGATAGTTCTCATTCCATTGGAAATTTGCTTCCTTCTTTAACAACCTTTCCATTGATGTTGTGATCTATGCATATCCTTTGATAAACTTCCTGTAATATCTTGTGTGACCCAGAGTTCCCCTCAATCATCTGACTAATGTAGGTGGTTTTGAATCTAGAATTATTGCAATCTTGGCTGGATCCACTAGTAATCCATGATTCTAGACTACATGGCCCCAAAAAATGCCAAATGATGTGCAAAAAATACACTTATTCTGTTTCAGAAAAATTTGAAACTATCTACACCTATCCAACATCATCCTGAGTACTTATATATGATCCTTTAGTATACCGAACATAGTCCAATTGTCTAAGTATAATTCAAGGAACTTATGAGTAAATTCCCTGAACATTACAACCACAACTCTGGAAAACATTGCAGCGGAATTCTTCAGTCCAAAGGGTATTACTATATATTGATAACTTCCCCACTCTATCAAAAATATGGTCTTGTACTAATCTTCCTCTGCAATTTTTATCTGATGGTACCCCGAGAATCCATCTATGAACGAGTAAGTCTCTTGGTCTCCTACGTTCTCTAGTACCTCATCTGTGAATGGTTTTGCAAATGGGTCATGTATACATGCATCATTCAACTTCCTTAGATCTATACAAATCATGATTCCTAGTGTCTTCTTATCTTGCACTACCATTGGATTGATCCAGTTTGATTCCTCCATGAGCTCAATGATTCTTGCGTCCAACATCGTGTCTATTCTGGCTTTCAACTTCTCTTTTTACTTTGGATTTAACTTGTAAGGTCTCTATCGCATTGGCTTAGCACTTTCAATGGAATCTTCATCTCACCTAAGTCCCCATCTATCCCTTTCACCTCTGAGAATGTAGTTGGGAATAGGCCCTGATATCACACTTAAGTGTCATATGCACCTTAATAAGTGTCACATTCACTTTATCAAATGTCATATGCACCTTACTAAGTGTCACATGCACTTTATTAAGTGTCAAAACTTTGACACCATGGAAGAACATTTTTCATAATCCATAGTCATTGTGGAGTATAAAAATCCATCATGAGAAGGCCAAAATGATTCCTTTTACCTTGATATTTTGACCATTTTTGAATGTCAACACTCCCCTGCCCATGTATAGGGAGCATTTAAATCTTATCAATGCTACCCTACACATGTATAGGGAGTGTTTAAGACACTCTATGCTTTGTATTAAGGTGGCGTTGAAGTGGTTAGAGGGTGTTATGGGTATCCCACCTTATTCTAAGGGTTAGTTATGAGAAGATGAAGTCAAGGATTCAAGTCATATCTCATGGCTCCATCTTAGTTAAACTCAATCCCAACTTATGGAGATAAATCCTCAACCATTTCCTAAAATACTTCATGGTAATTAATCCTCCAACTCCTATATAATGAGTGCATTCCAAGGTGAAAGAGGAGAAAGGATTTCAGAGCGTCAAACCTTTGATCTTGTAAGGAGAAATCATCAAAGCATCATAATTCTGATCTTGAGAGATTTAGGAGAGGAATGGATAGGATAACTTGGAGGAGTTGTTGCAATGTCAATGTTGGATTTTAAGTGCTTCATCATTTCTTTCCTTTAATAGATAAACTTGGCTTATTCCCTTCAAATGTTGTGTTATTGATCACATGTATGTCTATTGTTGTAAAGTCTTGATGGATAAATTTATTGTCACCTAAAAATATAGAGTAGAAGAAAATATATTCCTCTTTGTTCATTGCAAGTCCCATATTGCACCTAGGAGCTTTGTCAACAAGGTCAAAGGCTGGAGAAACAGGTACAACCATCGTAAAAAGGCATGCCTTCCATCTCTTTCCTCTTACTCTGATTGTTGAAATAAATATAAAGGGAAATTAGTAACCATTTGTTTTCCTTTTGTCTTGGATCAAAGGAAACCCAATCCAAGGGGAGTTCAACCTGTCTACAGGGGGAATTTAGCACAACAAAAAGAATCAATGGACTTGACGAGAATTATTGTGGTATACACTGAAGGACTTGGTACACAATATAATCGTACTTGTTGGAGGATAAGATGGTAACTCCTCTGATCAAACCGAAGGAGTTGGAATAAGGATGCACGATGGTGAAAGAACCTTCGGGAAGTTTTGAAGGAATTATTCCAGTGGTAGTTGGGGCTTTTGGGGGGAACTATTCCAGTGCACATCGAAGGATTTTACATTAATTCGTCTGAAAACCAAAACTCATTAAAAATTGTTTAAGTGCCCAATTTTAAAATATGAAAACTCATCCAAGATGTGAAGCTTAAATCAACAGGCTTAGAGATGAATGGAAAACCATGTCCAAAAACCCAAGTCAATAAAATTTCAAAGAGGAGAAAATCAAAAGGGGCTCAATTTTATTGTAGTGGGGTTGACAATAAATTTACAAGAAAATGGATGGTTGTTGGTGCCAGGCACAATAGATGGGAAAAATGGTTCAGTATGACGAGGTTCAGTATGAACATTTCGAAACCGGTAAATATCCCTTTTATCTTGTCATTGTAATCTTTCTTCAAGTTTATGTCCTGGTAGTAAGGAAGAAAATGATTATATGTCTTGTGTACTTTCTACAAGTGAAGTAGGATAGATGATGTATGTGATGAAATGTTCAAGTATTTCACATGCAATTGGTGTTGTCAGTGGAAACATGGAAAAACTAGGTAACGAGCATGGAAATGGGTTCTTTGATATAGTGGTTGCAACAATTTAGTTTTTTGTTATGTTGATTTAGGAGATTTGGAAAAGAGGAGATCTACTTCATATTTAGGTTATTGATGGTGATGTAGTGGTCCATATTGGAGAAAAATGTGTATACATGAGACATGTTCATGTAACCAGTTTAATTAGAGAATCTACAATGGTGTTTGGCTTCTCTTGGCTTGAATGAAAAGCGATGATTGATTCTTTGGGCAAGGTATCAAAACATTGTTGTCAAGGTGGAGATTGTTGGGTTGTGACAACACATACCCTTGCAGTTACAGTCATAGGTTACTCAAGCATTTGGTTATTTTTATTCTTGGAAACACTTGATATCTCTCATCTTTAAATATATAAGCCTTTGAGGAGCTTCTTTGTACTTGTAAACATGTTTCTCTGTTTGACCGAGCAATTAATGAGATATCATTGACCCCTATTTGTCTTTGTTGTATGATGCACTTTCTCTATTTATGGTAGCTATATTATCTTCTCCATTTCTCTATTAATTAAATTTAGTATTTGCAGGTCAGGTTCCAACATTATTTTCTTTGGATGGCGTTACCTAAGGTATGTTGCAACTATTAAAACTATCCCAACCATCCCCTTTCATGTCGTTGTTCACAACTGGACAAAATGACTTGTACACAATGTTGAGTAGCTAAGGGATTCACTTAATTACGAAAAGGTGCCACTTGAGACCTATTTATTAGATATATCCTATATGGATGTAATGGATGGAAAAGATGATGAAAGATAAATAATGTACTATGACTTCAATATTAAATTCTTCTTTTGAAAAAAGATTCAACCAAGCACATATGCAATATGAATGCGGATTTTATTTTAATCTGATCAGTTTCTTAACCAATCTTCTCCATAAATCAAACTTCACATTGATACTTGACATATTGTCTTGAATATGGGGTTCCAAATCACTGCTCAATGTGACCTGGTTGCTCAACACATCATCTCATTCAATGGGACTTCAAATCATTGCTTAACATATTTGTTTAGAGATAGTTATGAGAATCTTCAAATGATATATTCTTGTGTGTATTTCATTTTTTATAAATTCAAGGTGTTTCTCATAAGTCTCTTCCCAAAACCACTCTAGTTTCCACACCAACTGTCTTCCCTAGGAATATTTCCATTGGCCATTGTTTATCTATCTTTCCTAATATTTTCTTCACTTTGTGTGGCTAGCATTTTTTCTCGAGCTATCATGACATTGGTTTAGGTCAGTGGATCCTTAAAAGTTTTGTAGATACTTCATACACACCTAGGATTTTTGTTTCCTAAGGTTTTCCATACACTATTAGTCATTATTCAATCTCCTATAGTCTAGGGAGAATATTTCTCTATGAGAATATTGTCTTCAGTTCACACTTCAGTTTGATCAATTGAGTAGATTCTACATGCCACATTGGAATCATCACCAACTAATGCACATTATCCTTGGTATTATCACTAGACTAGAACAATACTCATGATTCCCTTATCTCCTCCTCACATCACTCTATTTCAGTCTATTAATTGAAGATTGCAAGACTAGTTAACTCAGACTAGGTGACAATTAACTCCCATAACTGCCTGAGAGACTAGACTAGGTGGAAATTTACTCTCATAACTGTTGGTGTGTGTCCAAATCACTCTAAACAACCAATATGGAACATTGGATTCTCCTCCAGTGCACATTAGTTTTGTTATAGAGAGTATATCATGTGTAAATTATCATTCATTCATTTGGTTAATGAGAATTCTTCCATTCTTTCTCTCATGTTTCTCTTTTCTCATATTTTATCTACAAAATGTGTATGCCATTTTCTAGCTATATATTTTCTGTGTAGGTTCAAAACATTTACATGGTATCAAATCCGACAGATTCTTAGGAAAAAGACATCGGATTTTTTTGTAGGTACCGAAGATTGAAGACAACGGAAAAATGGAATTTCCAAAAGAATTCATTCTTACACCATACAATTTCCTTGCATGAAAGGAGAAGATGATAGTGCATATTCGAAGAAGAGTATTATACAGGTTAACCATGAACACAGAGACCGAACCAACATCAGCCATAGAAAAATACAAGTATTTGAATCGAATGGATGAAGTGTTTGGAACTATTTGTAGTCTCATTTCTCCTGAACTCCTCTTTCACATATCCTCGTGTAAAATACCCAATGAAGCTTGGACCACCATGGAAGGTATTTTTGGAAAATAGAATGAGATGAGAGGACAAATGTTCAAGGTGTAATTTCTCACTTTGGATCCAAAAACCTTCGACAATCTCCAATATTTCTTTACCAAATGTAATGATTTGTTGTCGCAACTTAATGCTTACAGGGTTGATAAATCTAAGGAGAAGAAACAAATGGTTCTTACCATTTTCTCCAAACTTGGTCTAGAATACTTTGTGTTTGTATCCACATTCAATTCAGTTAGGCTCACCTCTAGAGCCACCTAGATGATTCCCTCTCTTAAGGCCTTTATCGATTCTCTGACACAAGAGGAGAACAAGCTCATCAATATGGGGAAAATCAAAGGTCCAAAGGTGCATGCACTTACTGTGCATGATGGTAGTGATCATCAAAATAATAAATCTAAAGACAAATACAAAATTAAATCACATGCAAATACAAAGAAAGAAGGGTACTCAAAACCCTTCAATGATGCCTCCGGATCCAAAGGTGGAAAGGGAGAAAGGGAAGAAAAGGGGATAACTGCACTTACTGCCATAAAGGATTCCATCTAGAATCTGTGTGTATGTAGAAACAGATACATCAAATTGTGCAAATACTTCAACAAAACAACCTTGGATATCACATCCCCAAGGGTGACAAGAGGAAGAAGCCAAAAGAAACAACAAAGTAAACTAAGGTAAATCTAATCTAATGTATGCACCCTACAAACAACAAAGTCTACTTGATTTTATTTAGCGTTGCTTTTAATGGGATTTTTAAATCTCAAGGTGCGGAAGTGAAACTGATGGTGTGTAAAAAGACTGAACGCAAAATGCACAGAAATACTTGGAAACAAACTTTTTCTAAAATGCAAAACCAACAACTTTTCAATGAAAGACTTCTTTTCTTTTTCAAATTTACTAAGATTTTATGCAGTAAATGAAGAGAACTATCACTCAGATCTGTGAGCTACTTATACTAGACATCTACTGCAAAAACTTATGCAAAAGACTTCTTTCCTAGCTACTGATGCAACAACACAATCTTCAAATCAAGAAGAAAATGAAACAATAAATTGTTTTATTTTTATTTTTTATTTCGTTGTAAAATAACACAACAAGGAAAAATGATGAGAAGATCAAAACCAAGAGAATAAAAAGAAAACTCTGGCTTAAAGCGCAGATCGCAAACAAAATCAGAGCACAAAAAATGCAACAAAGCAATCACAACAGCACCAATTCTAACACTTGCCTAAAAACCATAAAACAAATCTATTTTTTCTCTTTTGTCTTTTCTATC
>SNQJ01S0065145.1:111733-129348 GCA_010110895.2 Picea sitchensis | reverse complement strand
AACAATAAATATCATTGCAACGGAATACATGATAATACTACAAGCATCGGAAACATGCATTTTAACTGAAATTAAACACATAATGATACTTATCTTTGAAACTGTAGCAACTCCACCAACTACGTGCAGACCTTCCATGAACCTCCCAGCCTTATACCACACTTCTCATCACGCTCACCAGTGGGTCACCCCNATAATTAATTCCATCATACATACTTAAATAGAATTAACAATAAATATCATTGCAACGGAATACATGATAATACTACAAGCATCAGAAACATGCATTTTAACTGAAATTAAACACATAATGATACTTATCTTTGAAACTGTAGCAACTCCACCAACTACGTGCAGACCTTCCATGAACCTCCCAGCCTTATACCACACTTCTCATCACGCTCACCAGTGGGTCACCCCCGAGATGGGACTAAGCTCCACGCCAGGTAAGAGAATCCTAGACTAGGCTAAGGTTATAGGAAAACTGCACAGAGCAACTAAAAGGATTCTCTCCAATAGACTTATTACACACACTACTCACAGACTCTCATTCCTCACATGTCTGTTCCACCTGGGAGTATACACCTTCACAAGCACAGTCGATCGATGCTTCACCTCCCTCTCTGGGTCTCAACAATAGGCCGGATCAGGAACTCTTAGAGCTTCGTAGCTAGTGTTGGACCCTCTCTGGGAGAAAACCACTTCCCAACAAACTATCTCACCTAGAGAGAGCTTCTCGTAGGCCTGAAAACCTGCCTCTTCAACCACGAGCCTAACAACCCGCTTCTTCAACCAGTTTCAACCTAATTCCCGCAAGGTGAGGATAACAACAACACAATTCCACTCAAGAAAAATAGAAGGCAACAACCCAAAGACAATTCAGGTATGAACTTGGCTCTGCAAGGGAAGATAGGCTGGGCTCACATGATACACAGGTGACATGGCTCAATCCATGGGTTTGCCACTGGTTTTAGGGTGCGTGACAAGGAATCAACATAGAGGTCGAACACAGACTCAAATGGTTCAGACAACGGATACGTTGGCTTCTCAGGAAAACATTATGGTTTTTTGGTTTCAGGGTTGCATGAGGGTATGCAGAGATCAGATGCAGATGCACAACATGACATACAATGTATGCTCGAATGGAGAATGAACCCCCATCATAGCTCAATTCTTGAGTTATATTGCATGTGCCTGGGCCGACACATGTTTCCCATGAAGTTGCATGCATTCCATCAAGTATGTGCTCCCTTTTTCCAGGAACTTAGGATAAAAATATACCTTTCACACCACTTTGGAATAATACAAAATTATTATTCAAGGACTTAAGGTCCTATGCTTAGCCCCTCTTTCCAACCTTTCATCCCCTTTTCCCTTACCCACTGTGTGGAAGGTTAGTCCCCTATCACTCTTTCTTCGTGGTCGGTCTGCACGCATCGATGTCTAATCTTTATTAATGTTCTTCATAATTACATATACAAAAACATGCTCCTAGCCTATAACACTTAGGTTCTTCGGCCTAATAAACACATAAGCCCACTAGCTTATCAATACTTGGCTCACCATCCTACAAAACATTATTACAATTCATAAACATGATTACAATTCTTAATATAACTGGGGCACATCCTTGGGGTATTACACTAAGTGTCTAGGCCTAGGGGTTAAGCTAGAGGTCTTACCTCTAAGGGAATAATATTTTGTTATTATTTCCTAAAGGCTAAGGTGGACATGATATGTGTTTTCCTAAGTTCCCGGGAAAGGGAATGAGTGCTAAGTGGAACTAATATGCTTCAGGAAGACATGTGTCAACCTAGGCGCATGCAGTTTATAGTTGGGAAAACCAACTCGTTGGAGGTTCCTCCTCGCCATTCTCTTGACCCTTACGATTCTCTCAAAGTCTGTCAACCTTTAGTATTCACCAGGGATTCACACATTTGAACCAGTTCTCCATCATCATCGCCTCTGTATCTAGTATGCACCTTTGGAATCTTGAGGTCGTACTTGAGTTATCCCATGTGTCTTCTATGAAGCTGGATGCACCATGTAACTTACTGAGCCATGTTGTGTCTTAACTATTGGTCGTTGCATCCCATGCAGTTCCTTGACTGAGTATGGATTGCTTCCATTGTTTGTTCTTTACTGGTCTTTTTTGTTTCCATCACCTTTTCGAAAATTGACTTAGAAGTTGAACTGAAGAAACAGGTTTTCAGGCCTGCAAGCATCTCTCTCTAGGTGAGAGAGGTTGTTGGGGAAGTGTTTTCCTATAGGGATCCCAACTGCAGCTATAGTGCTCGGAGAATTCATGTCTAACCTGTTGTTGAAGTTCTGGAAGGGAAGTGGGGTAGACGAAGGAATATTGAGAAGATAAGGGGCACACTTCCTAGAGTGGGACATGCATGCAGGGAATGAGAGTCTGTAAGATGTTAGTGTGAGCTGGCCCTGTGAGATAATCCTTCCTGTTATCCTGTGCAAATTTCCTATTTCCCTTGCCAAGCCTAGGAATCCCTTACCCAGTGGAGTTTAGTCCCATCTCAGGGGTGACCCACTGCTGAGCGTGATGAGCAATGTGGTCTAAGGCTAGGAGGTTTGTGGAAGGTATGCACCCAGTTGGTGGTCATCTATTGAAAGATAAGTACCAAATCTATGTTGAGTGTATGTTGTGTAATTGTACATGTTTTATAACTTGATGAGCAATGCCTGGGTATATGATTTATGCTGTATGTGTAGTATTAATTTTATTTCTGCATTAATCTGTGTATGGTCAGAATACTTCGTCTGTATGCATATATTGTCAGAATGTTTTAATGATTATTTCAGCATGAATAGTGGCATGAGAAGAATGTTATAGTTGTTAATTGGAATTAGATAGATATGCATGCATATAAATTAAAAAAATGGTATCAGAGCTAAGAGAGAAGTCCAAGAAGTGACATTGCCCAGCCTGTTGGTGGTTTGGGACATTAAAAAATGGTATTAGAGCCATGGTTTCAACACTAAGCCTAGATGAGCCATATTGGTGGAAGGTGAATCAAACGTTTCAAAAAAGAATTGTTGTCGAAATGGAAAAAACTCAAGTTTAGAGCCCATGGTTTCTACCCGGAACCTGGATGGGCCACGGACGAGAAATTTAGTGTAGAAAGTCCAGAGAATTTTGAGGTACAAAGTGATAGAAGGGCGTTGAAAGAATACTTGGACTGTGTTCGGAAAAACAGGAGGTGTAACAACTTTAAGATATGTACATAGAGAAAAAAATCAAAACATTCGTGGTGTTGGACTGTTAGATCTGGGAGAGAGAAAGATAAGTTGTCAGATCAAACGAACATTAAGTCACGACCCTCAGATCTCATTGAAAGGAGATTGATGGTGGGGAGCCATTGCAGAGATCGGGAAGGAAATTAAAGAGAGAGAAAGTTTAGACTCTACTATCCCTCAGGATCATTGATCTATCTCGATCAACAGATCAATGGTGGATATATATCCCACCATGGACGAGAATCTTCGCATTGCGGAGATTGGGAAGGAAATTAAAGCATGAGCAAGTTGAGTTTTCACAATCACTCTTGGTCGTTGATCTTCATGGTTCATTAAAACATGATTGTCGATCTTGCAAAGTGAGATAAGCGCCTAAAGGTTAAGCCGAGTTCACAACTCTCAATCACCTATAGAGAAGATAGAGCGAACTTGGTGCAATTCATGTCCGTTGACCCAAGCAAGGAACAAATGTCGGCAAGTTAACTTGTTCAGGAATTCAAGGTTCGGGAGAAATGGAGTGTGATGATGCACAAAATTTCAAAGTCCCGAAGTTCGGAGTTCATCCAGACCRTTCATCAAAAGGGACATGTGTCGACAGTTCGACTTGTTCGGGTATATGACATTCAGGAGAAACAAGATGTGAATAGAGTGGAAAAATCTTGAAGTCCCGAAGCCCAAAGCTCCAAAGTCCCAAAGTCCARAGACAATCTAGACCGTTCGTTGAAGGAGACATATGTCAGAAGATCAACTTGTTAGGGAATTCAACATTCAAGAGAAACRRGGGTGTGCTAAGGTGAAATATCCTGAAGCCCGAAGGTCTAAAGTGACATGGCATGATGACGTCACCAAGGGTGACATGGACTTCCTTAGTCCTGCCACATGTTATTCAGAATGGTACTTTGACGACCTTGTTAGAGAAAACTCAATCTAACATGTGGGGCCATGTGCCACCAATTTAATTGTTGACAACTATACCATGTGGGACCTGAATGGTAAAGTAGATCGAAAATTCAGAGTTCGGGAGATTTGAGGAATGCTAAGGTAAAATATTTCGAAGTCCCGAAATCCTGAAGTGACATGGTCATGCTGACATCATCAAGGATGACGTAGACACATGGGATGTGTGCCACATTATTAGTGAGTTAAGAACCTACAGAGGATAGCCACTTCTGAGAAAAGTGGGGTTGTGTAGGTTGAGAAATCCCGAAGGCCAGAGTATACCTCGACCATTGATCAAAATATATACGTGGCAGCATATGCAGTAGTCCAGAGACTTGGCACTCTGGGAGAGTGGTTGTGATGCACTTTGGATACTCCTGAAGCTAGAGTTCCGAAGTAAATTTTAGTTTTTGGATGCTGGGAAGATTAGGATCATAGATCCAATTTTCTTTTCACATTCTACAGTTTGTTTTTATGTGATTTTGGGATGCACAGAAAAAGGGAAACCTCTGAAGCCCCATAGCCCAAAGTTTCAAGGCTCTAGATAAGTGCCCAAATCATTAGCACTGGGTCACATCTGTGGTCCCATGTGAACCAAGGGCAACAAAGAAAGGGGCCAACACCCAAAAATTTGTTGCAGAACATAGTGGGGATTAGATATAGAAGCCCGAGGGGTTCTTGAATGACCAAGAGACATTGAAAATGGGATCCGATATTGCTTTTATTGAATCAGATTCGTTTATTCTGGAAAAAATTTAAAAGTCTATTAGCCTGACAAAGTTTCGGTTGACTGCACATTTTGAATAATTAACAATTGTCGGAACTAAACCGAATTGTCACATAGTGCAAAGAAATGGGGGAGGCATAGGATGCTTACAGTTCAAAAAATGAAGCAAGAGGAATGGATGTCTATTTGGGAGTTGAAGGGACAAACCCCAACAAACATGGAGAAGAAATAGATAAAGAAGGGAACATGATGAAAATGATTAAAAAGTTGCAGAAAGATATCCAAACTCACTGAGCAAATAAAAAAAATCTCATGAAATCCAGGGAGCAATAGGGAGAATTCAACATAAAGTTGATGCAGAGCCTGGAAATAATAGAAACTAAATTGGATAAGGAGAGTGGCTCAAGCAAATCAGGAAGTCACAGGAGAGAAAAAAGTGATAACAGACATTACCAACACTCCCCGAGGCATTCCAATAAGAGAGTACACAACAACTCAAGTCTATCCCCTATTAGGAATCATAAGAGGTCTGGGGAGGATGAGCTACGAGGGGAAATGAACAAAATCAAATCTCCTACATTTGATAGGGAGCACAATAAGGATGAAGATGCAAATAGATGGTTGTTGGGAATGAGAAAGTATTTTCAATTGCATAATTATTCTTCTCATGAAGAAGGAATAATTTCCATCTATAAACTCAAAGGTAAGGCATCCATGTGGTGGGATCAACTTTTGCAGGTGCAACACATTAATAAGAAAAATGTTACTTGGAGGGAATTCAAGAAGTATTTTGAAAATAAGTACTTGACTAAGAGGTACTATGATAAGAAAATGAAAGAGTTCTTTGAACTCAAGATGGGAATTATGTCCATTGATGAGTATGAAAGAAGGTTTTTAGAATTGTTGAAGTATGTTTCTTTCATCAAGGATGAGATAATCAAGATTCATAGGTATCTGAGTGGTTTTCCACCATTCATCAGTGACAAAATACAATATGATGGTCCCAAAACATTGGAAGAGACCATAAGGCAATCTAAGTGCCTATATGATAAAAAAAAAGCAAGGCCAACTTTCCAAAAATCTTGGGAAGACAAGAAGAAATTCAAGATGGATCAGAGGAAGAAGGGAATTAAGCCACCATTATTCAGAAATAATCCTCAGGGACAACCAACTTCTAGAGAACCCAGAACGATTGAGACAGGTGGTCAAATTCCAAGGAAACCACCTATTCAATGTTGGGGTTGTAAAGGTGATCATATGTTTAGATATTGTCCTCACAAAAGTGACAAAGTGAGAGTTGTTCACAATGTTCGGCGAGCTAAAACAGTGGGGGACATGGGCAGAAATATACCAAGGATGTATGCATCCTTGGACAATAAGAAATCAGAGTATCAATCACATATGATTGAACTGGAAGGTATGATCAACAACCAAACCATTACTATTTTAATTCATTTAGGAGGTAGTCATAGTTATATAGATCCTAAGATGGTGGAAAGTTTGAATTTGCCAAGAAGCAATCATGAAAAATCTTGGTTGGTGCAGCTGGCTACTGGAGCCAAAATAAAAATACTGAAATGGTTAAGTCATGTCTTATGGACATGAATGGACTGAGCACAAGGGCATATTTGAAAATATTTCCTTTAGGATCTTATGAATGCCTAATTGGTATGGATTGGTTAGACCAACACCATGCCATATTAGACTGTCGTAACAAGGCATTCACTTGCCTAGATGAGGAAGGAAATCAGAGAACAATCCAAGGAATTCCTAGGGCAGTGACTATCAGAGAAATTTCAACAATGTAGCTGAAGAAATGTTATAGGAAAGGCTGTCAAATATTTGCATCCCATATGGAGGACACATCTAAGGATAAGGTGCCAAATTTGGAGGATCATGTAGTCTTGGAAGATTTTGAAGATGTGTTCAAGGAGGTACCCGGATTACCCACAAAGAGAGATATTGATTTCTCTATAAGTTTAATACCCGGAGAAACTCTAGTGTTAAAGACTCCTTACAAAATGAGTACACCAGAGATGAAGAGGTTGCAAATGTAGCTTGAATACCTTATGAATAAGGGGTATATACACCCAAGTGTGTCACCTTGGGGTTCCCCAGTCTTATTCGTGAAAAATAAAGATGGGACATTGAGATTGTGCATCGACTTCAGACAATTGAATAAAGTAACTATAAAGAACAAGTATCCTTTGCCAAGGATTGATGACTTGTTTGATCAATTGAAGGATGGAAAGATATTTTCAAAGATACATCTTAGGTCACGATACCATCAAGTAAAGATTAAAGAGGAATATATCAACAAGACCGCCTTCAAGACAAAGTATGGTCATTATGAGTTCACAGTGGTTCCATTTGGGTTGTCAAATGCACCAGTTGTTTTCATGTGCTTAATGAATGGTGTTTTCTGAGAATATTTAGACAAGTTTGTCATTATATTTTTGGATGAAATCCTTTTATATTCCAAGTCAAAGGAAGAGCATGATAATCATTTGAGGATGGTGTTGCAAGTGCTAAGAGAGCATCAACTGTATGCCAAATTGAGCAAGTGCTAATTTTATCAAGACATAATTCACTACTTGGGGCATATCATTTCAAAGGATGGGATAACAGTGGACCCTGATAAGATAGAAGACATTAGAGGGTGGCCAACACCTAAGAATGTGACATAAGTCAGATCATTCATCGGTCCAGTTGGTTACTATAGAAGGTTCATTGCAGGGTTTTCGAGAATAGCTCACCCCATCACTTCCTTGCAAAGGAAGGGGAAGAAATTTCAATGGACAAAAGAATGTGAAAGAAGCTTCCAAAAATTGAAGCAACTGTTAACCAATGCTCCAATTATGAGGATTGCAGATCCAAATGAAGACTTCATTGTATGCACAGATTCATGTAAAGAAGGAATGGGTGGAGTCCACAGTTAAAATTGGTTTGTCGTATGTTATGAATCAAGGAAGTTGAAGGAGAATGAAAGGCTCTATTCCACTCATTATTTGGAGTTGGCAGCCATAGTGTATGCCTTGAAGATGTGGAGGCACTAACTCATGGGAAAGAAGTTTGAGTTGAGGAAAAACCATAATCGTATGAAGTATTGGTTTGATCAGCCAACTCTAAATGCCAGGAAAAGCATATGGTTAAAGTTTCTCAGTGAATATGACTTTGATATAAAGCATGTCAAAGGGAAAGAGAACAAAGTGGTTGATGGACTCAACATAAGAGTGCATGAGTTGCATGCTACAACCATTAGCATGTACCAATCAGATTTGAAAGACATATTTGTAGAGGATGCAAAATCAGATTTGCGGTACATGGAATTGGTAACAAAATTGCAGCAAGGTAAAATGCAGCAAAAGGTTGAGGATTATGAATTGGGAATTGATGGAATCCTCTTGTACAAAAACATATTTTATGTACCCAACTCTTATGAATTGAGGAGTGTGATTTTAAAAGAAATGCACAATGTACCTTATGCAGGACACCCAGGATATCAGAAAACAATTTCAACAATCAAAAGCTAATATTATTGGCCATGAAAGAAGAGGGATATTGCTGATTTTATTGCCAAATATTTGGAATGTCAAAAGGTAAAGGCTCAACATAGACACCCAACTAGTTTACTGTAGTGATTACCCATTCCTAAGTGGAAATGGGAAGTTGTAACAATGGATTTAATCACGGTATTGCCCAGAACGAACAAGCAGCATGATGCAATCATGGTGGTGGTGGACAATCTTACTAAAGCTACCCATTTCATTCCTATGAAGACTACTCATAAGGAAACTAATGTTGTTGGTATTTATATGAAGGAAGTAGCACACATGCATGGCATACCTAAGACAATTGTGTCTAACAAAGACCCAATTTTACATCAAAGTTCTGGAAGGGGTTATTCAAAGGGTTCAGAACAAATCTGAACTTCAACACAACATATCATCTTGAGTCGGATGGGAAAACATAAAGGGTGAACCAAGTGATAGAGGACATGCTAAGGATGTATGTGATGGAAAAATCATCTAATTGGGAGGATTATTTACACTTGGTAGAATTTTCCTACAACAATGGGTATCAAGCATGACTGAAGATGAGTCCATTTGAAGAACTTTATGGCAGAAAGTGCAACACCCCAGTAAGCTGGGAAAACCTAGTTGATGGGGAAGTGGTTGGGCTAGATTTTCTCAAGGAAATGGAATAACAAATGTTGAAGATTAAGTAGAATTTGAAGGCTTCCCAAGACGTACATAAACGTTACGCTGATAAGAACACAACTCACAAGGAATTTAAAGTAGGGAATCGTGTATTATTGAGAGTGAAGGCCAACAAAAGCTCCCTAAAGTTGGGAAATTGTTCAAAGTTGGTAGCTCGATATTGTGGGCCGTTTGAAATCCTAGAGAGGAATGGTCCAATAGCATATAGAATTGCATTGTCTGCATGCATGTCTATACATAATGTATTTCATGTGTCATTTCTTAAGAAATATGTACCTGATGCTAATCATGTTATTGATTGGAATGTGATTCATGTGGAGTAGGAAAGTGTTTTTCAGGTGCCTCCGGTGCATATAATGGACCGAAAAAGAAATAAGCTCCATAATCGAGCCATAGAGATTGTAAAAGTTCAATGGACCTGGTATGGTCCCGAGGACACAACATGGGAGCATGAAGATGCTATGCGGGTAGAGTACCCAATCTTTTTGAAGATTTTGAAAATCTTGTTGTGGTTGTGTAAGTAAGTTTCACTGAGACAGTGAAAAAATAAGGCGAGGGGATTGTAACACCCCAAGGCCGAGCCCCTGTTGAATTGTAATTATGTTTATAGGCTGGTGAGACAAGTGTTTATAAGCTAAAGACTTATATGTTTATTAGGTTGGAGAGCCTAGATTCTTAAGGCCATGAGCCTAATTTATATATATGTAAATACACATATCATTAATAAAATTACACTGTTGCGTGTAGACCGACCATGGAGAAAGAGTTATGGGGGACTGATATCTGCTAGGTAGGGTAAGGGAGGGGGCTAAGTGTCTAGGCCTAGGGGCTAAACTAGAGGGCTTACCTATAAGGGAATAGTATTTTATTATTATTTCCTAAAGGCTAAGGTGGACATGATAGGTGTTGTCCTAAGTTCCTGGGAAAGGGAATGAGTGCTAAGTGGAACTCATGTAGCTTCAGGAAGACATGTGTCAACCTAGGCGCATGTATCTTATAGCTAGGAAAGAGAACTCATTGGGGGTTCCTCCTCGACATTCTCATGATCCTTACGATTCTTTGGAAGTCTGTCACCCTTCCAGATTCACCGGGGATTCACACATTTCCATATGAATAGTGGCATGAGAAGAATGCTATAGTTGTTAATTGAAATTAGATAGATATCCATGCATACAAATTTACAAAATGGTATCATATCTAAGAGAGACATCCAAGAAGTGATGTTTCTTGACCTATTGCTGGTTGGGGGCATTACACATTGTATTATTTATTGTTGACTGATTCCAGTGAACTAGAAAGTTATGAAGAGAAAATGTAGGTAGACACTAAAAGGAAGTGGGATCAAGGCATGAAAGAGGAAATGGATTCCTTGGTAAATAACCAGACTTGGGACTTGGTTCAGTTTCCTACAGGAAAAAGAGCATTGCAAAATAAATGGATTTATAGTTTGAATGAAGAAGATGGAGAAAAAAAGCAGTACAAGGCTAGACTTGTTGTAAAAGGGTTTGCACAAAACAAAGGTATAGATTTTGATGATATATTTTCTCCTGTTGTTAAAATGACTTCAATTAGGACTATTTTAAGTTTCGTGGTAGTATAATATTTTCATCTTGAACAATTAGATGTAAAAATAACTTTTCTCCATGGGGATTTGGATGAAGAGATTTATATGCAAGTTGAAGAATATATTGTATGGACTAAAGCAAGCTTCATGGTAGTGGTATTTGAAGTTTGACATGTTTATGATAGAAGAAGGTTATAGTATTTGACATAGATGACAGTGTATGTAGATGACATGCTTGTTGCAGGGTCTAATATGCATGATATAAATGTGCTCAAGAAGCAATTAGCTAATTCATTTTCGATGAAGGATTTGGTTGCTGCAAAGAACATCCTTGGTATGAGAATAACAAGAGACATGAAAAATCGCAAATTGACATTGTCTCAGGGTGAGTACATTGAGAAGGTGTTGGAGAGGTTTAGAATGCAGGATGCAAAAGCAGTTAGTACACCTTTGGCCAACCATTTCAAATTAACCAAGGAAATATGTCCCAAGACACAAGAGGAGATAGAATGCATGTCCAGGGTCCCTTATTCATCAACAGTTGGCATCTTGATGTATGCGATGGTTTGCACAAGACTAGATATTGCACATGCAGTGGGAGTTGTGAGCATGTATATGAACAATCAAGAGAAAGAACATTGGGAGGAAGTAAAGTGGATTCTCGGGTATTTGAGAGGTATTGCTAGTCATGCATTATGTTTTGGAGCTTCAAACATTGTTCTACAGGGATATGTTGATTCATATATGGTATGTGATAAAGATAATAGGCGGAGCACCACATGGTATGTTTTTACTATAGGTGGAACAACAGTAAGTTGGATTTCGAAACTGCAAAATATTGTTTCACTTTCAACAACATAAGAAGAGTATGTTGTTTCTACAGAGACTAGAAAAATGATGATTTTGTCACAGAGGTTTATGGAGGAATTGGGAAAGAAGAAGAAGAATAGCAAGTTGTATTGTGACAACGAGAGTGCCATTCATCTTGCAAATAACTCAACCTTCCATTCTAATACTAAACAAATACAACTCAGGTACCATTTCATAAGGTCAATTTTGGAATATGGACAACTGAAGTTGGAAAAGATACATACTAGCTAGAATCTTGCAGACATGTTAACAAAGGTAGTAACTAGAGAGAAGTTGAGTTCCTACTCAGTTTCGTTTGGCCTTCATGTATGAAGGAGGAGATGAGAAGTTTTCCAGGTCCAAGAAGGATCATAGTCCAATAGATACATCATCGATGGAGTTGTTGTGATCAGTCTCCAAGTGGGAGATTGTTGGTTGTGGAGCCTAATTATCTTCCTGATTCAAAGGTATTTGTTTTCAATCGTGTTTATACCCCATGAATAATGTACACCCCTCCAAGTGAGGGGGGTTGCAGGGGGGACTTTCTCCCGTGCGAGGTTTGGGGGGATCATCCCCTCGACAGGGATTTGGGGGCGACGCCCCTGAAGGAAAAAGTTGCCTTCTGAATGTGTATTGTAATTTCGTAGTCAAAATTGACTATTCATCATTAAGTCACAGATCTGACGATAGAGATTATGTTAGGGTTTTTTTCCCTAGAAGGAAACCCTCTTTTGTATGAGGCCATTTGTATTGTGGTTGTGTATTGTATTTCATGTATTCTAAGAGAGGATACTATGAGAGAAAGAAGAGGAAGTTACAACGAGTGTGTTGTAGGTTGTATCCCTTCATTTTGTTGGATAATTAAAAAGAAGGACCTGACAATTTATATGGTGGGCATAGACCACACTGGGTGGACCACGCATATCTATGTCTATGTTGTAATGTGTATCTTCTATGTTTTATTTCCTTAAATTTTTTTATTTTATTGCCCCACGATCCTATTTTTCTAACCGACATTTGTCTTGGGAAAACACACAATGGGGGAAAAACCCAACTAAACTTTATTATATAGATTCCGTTCAAAAAGTCCAAACATTCACCAGCTCTCAAGAGCCACAAATAAGATATAAAACCTATCACTAGGCTAGCGCACCTATAGTGCTCACAATTGCAACGACAACACAATACAAGAACAATGCACCTCCTTATAGAGATAGCGCACAAGATAAAGTAGCCATCAAGAATAACCAAAACTCCATCTCTATGTCTCCTCTTCCTCCTCAAAGTTGCGCACCTTTTACTCAATGAGAGAGTGTGTTGTGAGTGTGTCCAAATGAGCTATATGTTCTCCTTAATTATAGTCTTCAAGTCAACTTCTTGATCCGACTTCTTCTCTGGGAATCTTATTTTTACTTTATTCTTTTCTGTGTGGGACAAATTCTCTTTTGGGTATTCTTATTTCTATTTAATGGTCTTCCCAAATTTTTGAAACCTTCTCTTCTTAAAAGAAATGTCTTCTAGAGGAAAGTTCCTCCAACAACTACAAAAACATCAACACTCCCTCTTATCTAGGGAGTTTTCTTTCCACGATGTCTTCATCTTGTAGTCCTTGGACTACTCTACAATAATCTAGTAACACACAACTACTACAATAACATTGATAGCTCAAATCATCCATCATAGTCTCTACAATCAAACAGTAGAACACAACTACATCCAAACAATTTGGTAGTCTCCATGGAAATTAGCTAGTATCACACAAATACTACAATTCCATCCAATAGATCATGACTGTGTCGATTCATAGTAGTACACAACTACTATCCAGTGGTACAAAACAACTCCAAGTAGTGCACAACTATTGTCCAGAGATAAAATCTCTCCATCCTACAATTAACTAGTAGCTACACAAGCTACCACCATGCAACCCAACAGTATCTATGATTATGCAAGAATCAAATAGTAGCACATATATACTACCATGCCATCATCCATTATCATAATCTACAATCCCCATGACTATGCATCAATCATCTAGTAGCACAAAACTACTACAATGCCATCAACCACAATCATGGCCTCTATTACTATGCAACAATCAACTAGTAACACATAGCTACTACAATTCCATAAACCATAGTCATGGCCTATATAACTATGCAACAATTAACTAGTAACACACAAATACTACAATGCCATCAAACATAGTCATAGTTGATGTATCTATAACTATGCAACAATCATATAGTAGCATACAACTACTATAATTCCATCAGCCATAGTTATAGTCTCATCCAATAATACGAAGCTACTCCCATAGTCCTCACAACTATGTGTGTKATGTTTCTTCTCTTATCAGGTATGATAGTGCATTACCCCCTCAATCACCTCACATGACTAATCTAGGGAACCCTTGGCCATAGGTGTTAGATGKCAGGAGGATAAAAAACACACCTCCCTCTCAACAAAGGTTAACATTCTGCATCAAGCTTGTCTATGAATTACTCATACTTCACTCTAGACAGAGGCTTGGTGAGAATTCTCGCTATCTGCTCATCCATGGATATGTACTGRAGCCCTATATCTCCTCTCTCCACCATGTATCAAATGTAATGATATTTTATCTCTATGTGCTTTGAATTTTTATGAAAGACATGGTTCTMTGAAATCCTTACACAACTTTGACTATCACAATGTATCAAGCTTGGCTCCAATTCTAGATCAAATATCCTTGCAAGCAACTTCTGAAGCCACACTGATTCACGACTTGCCACACCAGTGGTGATATACTCTGCCTCTGYTATACTGAATGGAACTGATGTCTACTTCCTACCCAACCATGATATCATGCCTGATCCTAGATTGAAGTAGCATTCGTAAGTAATCTTTCGATCCACTGCACTCTCTTCAGTCAGAGTTTCTATATCCCTACAATGTCACATATCCATCTGAGACATATCTCAATCCATATCCAAATGTACCATGTAGGTACCTCAACACATGTTTTGTTTCTATCCAGTTTACATGTCTAGGCTTAACCATGTACTGACTCAAAGTTCTCACTGCAAAACATATGTCCGGCCTGGTGTTAACCATGTACATCAAGGATCCAATCAACTGTGTTTACATCGTGGGATCCACCAAATCTGAAGATAAATCACTCAAGAGATTCATATTTTTCAACATGGGTATGGCCATGGAATCACAATCCATCTTCCTGAGTATCTGCAGGATCTCAACAGTATATTTTCCTTGGCTAAGGAAAAATCTCTTCTGCCACACCTCCAATCCCATCAAATCCAGATCCTTCATTTCGAACTCTAAAGTGAGTTCCCTCTTGCACAAATCCATGAGCTTCTCATCCCTTGTAAGAAACAGGTAATCCATATATAGGATAAATGGGAAACCATTACCAAGCTCATCAAGTAACTTTATGATATGGAATATCATGCCTTGAGTACCTTCTTAGGCTCGTACAAAGCCTTCTTCAATCTGCATACATGAGACTCCTTCTCAAGTATCTTGTGTCTCCTCTATATAAACTTCTTCTAGATACTGGAGCAAGTGTTTCATCATAATATTCTCCCTCTTTCTGGGAGACTCCTATGGACACAAATAAATATTTGTACATATCTAAGCTACCATATGCATCATGCTTGATCTTGTATATCAACTTGAAAGTCACCACTAACTTTCCTTCTAGTCCCAGAACCAAGGAAAAATCCATATCCTAGTCCTTCTGACTAGCTTCCTCCTCCATCATTGAAACAAGGGAATCCTCCCAAGAGGTCTCATATCTCCTCGAAGCCTCTGAAGCTTCAATCTAGCCTCTTGTCTGTCAGTATTGGAAGATGTATTTGAATCTGAGGAGAAATAATTTCTGAATGAAACTATTTAATCCACTGACTCTCTTTGAGATCAATCTCACTCTGAGTCTGCATGCTCCCTCTAAAGCTTGACTCCATTTGAGTCTATATAATCTCTAGAGCCATCTTCTCCCTCTGCATGTGCTAACCTCATCTTAATTATGATCTCCTATGAACTGTCCTGGGGAGGTTGCTCCTCCCTACTGGATCCTTAGGACTGACTTCCTTTGAACTCTAGCTTCTTCTGACATCGTACTTGGTGGGGCCTCCTTCCTCACCACTGATGGAGCCATATGCTCCTCCTCATGTTATGGCTCATAAATTCCATATATCTGTATCTCCTTTGCATTATGAAAAATATCATGGGACAATGCTGGTCTCTCCCTAGTCATTGTAACAATTATGGGTAGGTCCTTCTTGCTCTATTGACTCTTCCTGGTGATCTGAAGAGTGATCAACTTAACTAGAGGGATTTGTATGGTCATCTTTAGAGCCTTCCGCTCCTTACAATGAATCTCCATATGAAATACTCTATATCTTCAAGCATACCCTTCTTTCTAGAAGGTTCAACTTCGTCCTCTTCTCCTTCATTACATGGATGTTCACACCTCTACATTTGGATAGTCTGCTCCATGTCTTAGCTAGAGACTATATAAATTGTTGTCTCCTGCAACCGTCATTATAGCTCCCTTTTAGAGATATTACTTGTGACCTTCCCAGAACAAGAAACAAGAACAACAACATCTCCGTGGTAACCTCCATGGAATTTACAAGATAACCTTCCTGGAACAAGGTCAACAACCAAGAACATATCCTAGAGGAGATCAATTTATCTTGCAAACAAGTGCATTATTAATATGAACATTTACTTAATGGTAATCGTATCAACAATAATCAAGAGTTACTAAACTAGAAATAGCAATAAAAATAATATAATTCTAAAGACTATTATTCTAGTTACAACACTTACTTAAACTGCAACAATATAAAATATCAAACCTGATATGAAAACTTGGAGTTTAGCTGTTGTTGTCCTACTTGAGTTGTCTTCTATAGTTTCCTCTGTCATGTGATTGGAAGCACCACTGGCTAAAAGACATACTCTTCATCCTTTGACTTCTTCTCTTCATCCTTTGTTGCATGAGAATTTTGCTTCTTCTATCCCTTTTCATGTTTAAGAGGACATTATGCGGCATAATATCCCATCTCCTTGCAAGTGTAGAATTTAATGTTTGACACATCCTTCTTGTGGCGTGGTTTCTTAGACTTCTTCTCTATGCCTCCTTCCCTTTCCTTTATCTTCTTCACTTGGGAAACAAGTGCTTGATTTTTTATCATCATTAGTCTTCTGTGATTTGGATATCAACATGAATTCCTGTTGGGTGCATTCTTCCCATAGCTTGTTGAACTTGGGAAACTTGCTTCTGGTGCAAATCCCTTGAAAACATGGACCCCAAGAGGAGGTAAATCCATTGAGTGTATTAGTCATGAGTTCAACGTCTTTTACTGGATCTCCAATGGCTGTTAACTGGTCCTCGATTTGCGATATCCTCATGAAATAGTTGGGAATTGTTTCTGACTTGTTCTTTGTCATGTTTATGAGTTGATTCCTTTAGAGTAAGCTTTCGACTAATATTATAAATTTCATAAAGTATGGTTAGGGAATCAAACATTTCCTTTAGTGTATTTAGTTCTGATACATTAGGTATTAGATGATCATTTATTGATTCTCGCAAGATCCTCTTGGCCTTGACCTCATTCTTCTAAATTTTTCTTTAGCGTCTTCTTTTTCTGGTTTTGGAAGCATCTTCTTGATATGATCCAATAACTCATTCTCTTCTAGAATGAGGAGAACTATGTGCTTCCAAGATCTGAATTTATCTCCTCCATCCAATCTATCTTCAACTCTCATGTTGGTTGCCATTTTTCACTGGTGGAAACCCTAACACTGAAAAACTTCATTTTTTAAAACTTTACCAAACTACACACTGATGGTTTCAAGGGGCGCACTAGGGTAGGGTGCACTGCTTTATGAAATAATTATCCCCAACGACGTTGGTATAGTGTTCAACGATCTTGACAAAGTATTGCATATGCAAGGTACTGCTGCAATGATCTTCCTTCCAGTGGTCAAACTGTTCTGAAGGTAACCAACTATGAGACCATGTTAGATTTTCCTTCTTTACAGAGCATTA
>SNQJ01S0065145.1:58702-84824 GCA_010110895.2 Picea sitchensis | reverse complement strand
CAAAGTGTTATTTCTGTTGTTGTTCTTATATCATTTCTGTGTTATTGTGGAGATTATGCTGGATATATTACTGTTATTCTGCCATTTCTAGCATTTTATTTCTGTTCTGGATATTTATTATATCTGGTATCTTGCACAGTAACCTTGGAATACTAGGAAGAGGAATGGGCTCAGACCATAGACTACGAACACATTCCCTTCTGATGCTATAAATGCCATGAACATAGGCACCTCTTCAAGGATTTCCTCCTAAATGCTCCCCCCAAGATAGAAGTTGAAGAGAAACCAAAGAAGGGGTTCACCCAGGTTCAGAATCCTAGAAGACAAACACAGAAAAAACCCACCACCAACAATGGAAGAAATAACCCCAATACCAACTCCTTTGAATCCCTCAACTAGATTCCAAATGCCAAAGAGGTGGAAGACCCACACAAATATGCGAAAAAAGGAAACAACAACAACAAGGAAGATTAGTAGCCATAGGCACACCCGATTCAAGGAATCCAGCGGACCCATAGGCTTATCCAAATTCAGGGAAAGAACCAGAGAGGGAAGAAGGCACATTCATGGAAATGGACGAGAAATACCTAGTTGAAATCGGCTTAGACAGGCTAGAATAAGCACTCAAAAAGAAAGACGTACAAACTATACTAGAATACCAACTCAGAAAATTCCATAAGGTTTTCCTCAACTCATCAGTAGGGGTCACCTCTAGACTTGAAATTAGTGTGAACCCAAACGTAGATCCCAGGAGAAATCCAAAGGAAAACAAAAGGTGAGGGAGAAAATCAGTGCACCAACTAATACAAGAGGTAGGAAACTGCATTATCAACTCAAGGAAGATATGAAGGATCTCAGAGAGCTCCTTTTCCCACCCACCAAATTGTTAATAATGAAGATCATCACCTGGAACATCAGAGGCCTAAATGGGAGATCCAAGCACAGGATTCTCTGGAACTGCATAAAAGTTAAAGACCCTGATATTCTCTTGTTACAAGAAACAAAATGTGCGGGGAATACATCAGAAGTCATAATAACAAAATGTTGACGTAATTGCAAGTCCTATCACTTGGATTCAAAAGGAGCTCCAAGGGGTCTTTCCATTCTATGGAACCTTGCCACAGTTATACTAGACCAAGGTTTCTCTACACCAAGCACTCTTACAGCTCACTACTGAGCTATTGGCTCAAACACATATGGGTTGATCACCAACGCCTATGGGCCACAAAAAAACCAAGACAAGGATCTCTTTCTCCAAAGCCTAACTTACCTAGGATCTCTAGCAGAGCACGAGTGGTGGATAATAGGTGGAGATTTCAATATGATCCTCACGCTGGAAGAAAAAGGGGTGGAAACAAACGCCTGGAACAAGAAAACATAAAATTCCAAGAGCTCATAGAACATCTCAATATGGTTGACATAGAGAATGGAAATG
This sequence comes from Picea sitchensis, assembly GCA_010110895.2. Taxonomy (NCBI): domain Eukaryota; kingdom Viridiplantae; phylum Streptophyta; class Pinopsida; order Pinales; family Pinaceae; genus Picea; species Picea sitchensis. The sequence goes on along the minus strand of SNQJ01S0065145.1, from coordinate 83,389 downwards.
GAACCTACACCTATACCAACAAAAAATCACGGCACCAACAAATTGCCTGCAGGTTAGACTGCTTCCTAATCTTAGAAGTCCTCCTGTTGGAAGGTCCAATGGTAGAATCCAAAATTCTCCCGAAGGCGGTCTCAGACCACTGTCCTGTTCAACTTTAGTACATACAATAGCCACCCCCAAGCTCAAACCTTTCATATTTGAGAAATTCTGGATCACCCACCTAGACTTCCAAGAGCTAGATCGAAATTGGTGGAACAACGCGGAGTTCCAAAAGGGAACCAAGATGTACTGCTTCCAGCAAAATCTAAAACACTTCAAACAACAGGTGCGAAAATGGAGCAAAGAAGTATTCATGAATATCTTTCAAGAAAGGAAAATGTTGGAACAAAAACTAGAAGACCTTCAGGATCAAATCATTCATTCTGGGCACACAATCACACAACAGCAGGAGGAGAATGACATCAAAAGGCAACTGGAATAAAGATACAAGTAGGAGGAAATTGGAGACAAAAATCTTGGGTTCAATGGCTTAAAGAGGGAGAGAAAAACACCAAATTATTCCACCGCTGTATGATCCACAAACACTTCATAAACCACACTATGAAGTTGGAAGACAAGCAGGGAAACACCTTGTTAACACATAAATAAATAATGCATGAGTTGTTAGGCTTCTACAAGGATATCCTCTCAGAACCCCATGTGGACCGCACCTTGACAATAGAGCGGGTGACCCAAAATATCCAAACTCTCATCACCCAAGAATGGAATGCGGCTCTCATGAAACCCATAACATAAGAAGAAGTGGACCAAGCTATCCAGGATCTACCCACAGGAAAGGCACCAGGCCCAGATTGTTTCACAACAAACTTCTTCCACTCTTGTTGGCCAATGTTAAGGGAATAAGTGTGGCAGCTGGTGGAGGAATCACACAACTCAGGCAAGTTCTCCCAGCACTAAATGCCACTTTCCTCACCCTATTCCACAAATAAGAGAGGGTTACAAATCCAAATAATTTCAGACCTATAACACTCTGCAATGATATTTACAAAATCATATCCAAGGTCATATCTCTAAGACTCAATCCAATCCTCCCCTTCATCATCTCCAAGGAGCAATCAGGGTACGTTGAAGGAAGGAAAATCATGGACAATGTCATACTTGTCCATGAAATAATTCACTCACTCAAAAGAACCTGTACTCCAGTTATGCTTCTAAAACTTGAACTTTCAAAAGCTTTTTAAAAATTAAGCTGATAGTACATGAAATCCCTCTTAACAACTTTCATTTTCAGTAAGGATTGGATCTCCTGGAAAATGAACCTCATATCCTCAACCTTCTTCTCAATCCTTGTCAATGGAGTCCCCTCCCAACCCTTCTCCCCCACGAGAGGTATAAGGAAAGGTGACCCTCTCTCCCCTTTCCTATTTGTCATAATGGTTGAAAGCCTAGAACATTATATCAAGGATTCAATTCAAAATGGATCACTTCAAGGCCTTCCTCTACACATGTTACAACTGACATTCTCCCACAACCAATTTATTGATGACACGATGCTTCTGAAAACCCCCATAGCACAATAAGAAAACAAATTGAGATCCATCCTCAATGATTTCAGCGAAGCATCCAGAACCACCTTTAATTTGGCCAAATCAAAACTCTTCTTTTTTAATACACCTGAAGCTATCCAACAACACATTTCACAACTTCTGAATATTCTCATTTTCTCTATGCCCTCTTAATAACTAGGACTCCCTCTCCCCGACTTAGAAACCAAAAACATCTCATGGGACTCTCTCCTCCTCTCCATTTCCAACCTTCTTAGCAACTAGACCTTCTGTTCCCTTAACCTTCCAACCAAAATTACTCTATTAAAGTTAGTCCTTCAAACCATTCCTGCCTACCTCTTCTCAGCCCTAGCTGCCCCCCAATCTGTAATAAAGAAAATAAGGAATATGCAAAGGAATTTTCTATGGCATGGCCATAAAACAGACAAAAAATTGGCCTTATTCATCTCAGACAAAGTCTGTAAGACCAAATCTCTAGGAGGTCTGGGCCTCAGGGAACCTCACAAATTAAATAACACCATGGGTGAAAAGATACGGTGGATATGGCTCAAAACTACAACAGAGATCTGGGAAAAACTCTGGAAACACAAATATGCCCCGAATACACATCAATCTCATATCATTAGGATGCAGGAGAAAATTCAAGTCTCCAACATCTGGAACACGGCCTAGAAAAACCAACCACTAATACAGGAACATGCTTTTAGGGAACTTCACAATTTCCAGAATTCCCTATTCTGGATGGATTCCTGACAACAATTTCCACCCCTTCAATAGGAAGAAAACCTACAATCTTGTGAAAATAAAATTCAAGATCTTTCCACTCTAAAAGTGATAGAACTGTGGTCAAACACCCCAACAACTCTCCCTGGCGAAGCTGAAAATCAACCCACCAGGAACTCCAAGTGGCAATGGATTGTGACCTGTGACACTGGAAAAAAGCAACAATACAAAGGCGAATATGGATAATAACATACTCAGATATTCTCAGATGGGGACACACACCACATGGAAATTTCACACTCAAGGAGGGAAATATGCTATAGGAAAAATTCCAAAATCTTCAAAAAGATCACATTTGGACAACAATATGGAAATCAAAATTATGGCCCAAAATATCCACTTTCCTATGGCTTCTAATTCAGAACAAGATCTTAACTTGGGACAACCTACAAAAATGATATTTCATAGGCCCCTCAATTTTCAACCTCTGCTACCATCAGGCAAAAACGATGGAGCACCTCTTAAACAATTGTCCAAACAATGAGTAAATCTGGAATCAATCCACCTAGCTCATGAGAAGAACTAAACGAGCTAATAAAAACATCATAAGCACAATCAGAGATTGGGGACCCAGATCTTACAAAATTACTATCCTGAACAGAACCTGGCAACTCATACCAGGCTTCATTTTTTGGAAACTATAGAAAGAGAGGAACAAATGAATATTTCATTCCTGGTCCTCCCTTCCTGCCCTCCTCTGGAACACCATCCTCTTGCATCTCTAGGAAACTCTTCAGCTACATGCGTGGACCCAGGAAGACTTCCCCACTTAACCAGGTGAGCTCTCTATCCTTAACTCATGGGGCTTCTCGTTGTCACACTCCACCGCCCCTGCAGTCCCCCCTAAAAGCAAAGGCCCCTAGTCCCTCTACGTGGCTTCCCCCCTGACTGGCTTTCATAAAGTCAAATTTGATGGTGCTTCCAAAGGAAATCCAAGAATCTTAGGTTATGGAGTTTTCCTAAGGAATAACATGGGCCAAATTCAATGCCTCATCGCATAAAACATGGGATTCGATACCAACAATTCAGCGGAAATTTGGGGTGTCATTAAAGGAGTGAAAATGGCTCTGGAACACAATCTCACCCGGCTGATCATTGAAGGAGACTCCAAAGTCATAATCAACCTGGCAACAAAAATCATAAATGGAAGAGATCTAGAAAAAATAACCCCCAGTTGACACCTCCTCGTCCCCCTTCACAACCTCAAGTCACTTCTCAAGCCCTCTCTAATTCTCACCACCTCTCACATAAGGAGAAGTGAAACAAAGTGGCAGACAGACTGGCCAATGCAGGGGTTGATTCCATGCAATAGGTCATTTTCACTGATACAAGGTAGTCCCAAAGCTCATCCCTCTAGCTCCATTGCAAGGAGCTATCCCAACAGGACGTCCCCCCCCCTCGGATGGGGTGCCACCTGGAAAAATTCTGATGACACTTGGAACTGGGTGGCCATGGGAGGTATTAACCCCGACCTCCAGCCCACATACATTAAATTCCCCATAGATCACACCATGAAGAAAGTTATGGTAGTGCACCTGGCTAGACAAGCTGGGTTAATGGACGTGCGAGCAAGCTAGACTAGGCATACAAGGACCCGAATGGATTTCAACTCAGGGACGAGCAATAATAAACATGGTTGTGTATTCCTCCATTCCTTCTCTTTGGCTCTTCTAAGAGTTCCAGCATTGCTACTCTCTGTGTTTTTTTCTTGAGCACTCTCTCCATCTACCTTGGCTCCACTACTCTCCTCTCACCATACTTGCTCAACCCTCACAAGATCCATCTCTACATTTCCTAGTACCATCTCTCAGCTTCCATTCCCACAACCCTTCACCTCCATACTCTTCCTATCATGCCCAGTGAAAGAGGGAAATCCAAGAGGGGTGCTTGTTATTACAACACACTCTCTCATCACAATAGACTCTCCCCCTATCGACTGGATCTTATTGCTCATTTCGCAAGCCCTTGGCACACCAACCAGAGGTCGAAGGAGGGTCCTCAGTCTGCTCCTCTTCAGCTCCATGGCATCAACTCGGTGAAGGAGGAAGCGTCACCCTCATGTGCACACATTCCTCCACCCACCCCTTTTTTCCTCCATGGCCTGAGCTCGGTTAAGAAGGAGGCTTCACCTTCATGCACGCACTCTGCTCTAGCCACCAATCTCTTGCCCCCCTCAAATCTCAATCCACAGGACCCCTACTATGCCATGGTATATGTATGGTAGAGGATGAAATCCCCCCAAGCTGAAAAGTGGAGGAAAATGCAGCGGGTGCCAACAAGATCACCACAGAGGTAGCTAGAAAGGATACAGAGGTTGAGCAGCCTTAACAATTTGCAAATTGTCTCACAGAGGAGCACCTCCAAATCCCCTTTGAAATCAGGAATAAACAAGACAATCATATGCACTCTCAGAGCATCCTTGGCCAAAGGATGGACATCCTGTTCGATGCACTAGCAGATGCTCTTGCACGTGCAAGATGTCCAACATGCGGCCAACGGTTCACCCTGGTCTACACAATTCATGTACAACTAGGATCGGTAATGGATTTAAGTCTCCATGTCATGGTTCTTCGTCAATTCTAGTTGCAGGATTAATTGCTTAGTTTACTACAACAACAGGATAGAAGAACACACCGTTTTTTCGTATATTGTTTATGTAGTTTTTTTAATTGTATCTCTATCAATAGTTGGTCTTAGAGACCGACCGTCCAAATACTGTACAGACTTTTTTGTTTACGCAGATAGGATGCAGAATTTTGGGTAAGACATTTTGTTCAAAAATCTCTAGCATACAAGATGATGTGTCGATTTCATAACATCTAAGAGCCACTTGTTCTAGTTTCCCATCAATGGTAAAACATGTGGTTCACACTTTTTATTGTACAACATACAAATATCATTAATATAAGGATATACTTTTATTTAAAAAAAAAGAAACATCACATGCAATAATCAAGGTTCATGCTAAAATGTAAAATAAAATATTAACATGCCATGCACAACATTAACAACAAAAAACACATTCTAAAACATCTCAAAGATAAATAATACACAACATATTACAAGTTACACACACAAAAAAAGAGCACTTATGTTTTCAAATAAACATTCACCAACTGGCTATAGATGTCGGGCGTTCCACCCAACCATATACATTGCTTTTCTAGATCTCAACAAAAGGTCACCCCTGAGCCAAGGCTATGAATCCAGAAGGACATTTTATATTCCATATCTAACACACACAATCGATTATCAATATCTCACGGACTTCCCAACCAAGCAACAATCTTTTTTTACCTGCTTTCTTTCCCTTCAACTTGCACAACCCAAAGGAATGAACCCCTTTCTCTACAATGCATTCCTTTAGGTCATTCCACTTCTTTTCCAGGGATCCAATGCTACTGGCACGAAATATCAATGCTGGAAACCCCAAGGATTCTCAGATATGGATAGTTCTTTCTCAACTTCCATCATTTTCATGCACACATGCATCCATTCCTTTCTGTAATAATAAACAATTACTTACAACCAACAAGTAATGGCTCTTTTCCTCCCATAGCTCATTTCCCATGCCCAGAACAAGAGTAAGAATGAAAGAGGAACCAATATCAATGAAAATGAGTGATTAACCAAAATGAATGAGGAACCTTGAACAAGAAATCCCCAAATAACCAAAAACATGGTTTATATAATTATATGCAATAAAGCACCACATGGCCTTGCCCAAGAAGTTCATATAACCACTTTTCCTAACTAAAACCAATATGGTTAAATAAAATATAATGAAATACTTGGCCCCTTTATCCCCCTATCTCTATCCTTGTCTATCTTGCAGCCAACGATGTGATTAGTTAATGTATTCAAAGTATTACATTTCTAGGAACTCCAACCTTTAAACTTTATAGGAACTCTGACCTTTCATCAAATAAAAAAAAATACATTATTAATCTCAAGACTAAAAAATGGGGTATTACATTCCCCTCCTCCTTATTTTGAAATTGTCTTTAGTGCATATAAAGAAGAGAGAAATAAAAAATTCAAAAGTCTTCAAAAAGTCATAGTTTCTCTTCCCGTATGGAATCCCCATGCTCCCAAGTAGCTTATTCAAGACTGTAGCAGGTCCACTGAACCTTTACCAATCCTATGAATCAATTCTGGAGCACTTGGTTCTTCCTCTCCAATATACGCACCGGTTGGACCTGAGAGTCTCCTTCTGGAAAATTCCAATCAATGACATGGTTAGGATCATGTACATACTTTTTCATCAACAACGCATGAAATATATTATGCACATTCATGGAACAAGGCAATGCAAACATGTATGCAACTGGCCCTATTTTGTCCAATATCTCAAATGAACCATAGAACATGGTTGCTAGCTTTGTACAACTTCCCAACTTCAAGGAGCTCTTCTTGGGCTTCACTTTCAAGAACACATGCTCTCAGACTTTAAAATCTCTAGTTGTCAAGTTCTTATTTGCATAACTCTTCTTTTTATCTTGTGCTACTTTAAAATTCTATTTAATTTTAATCATCTTGTTTTTCCATATCCTTGATAAATTCTGGCCCATGTACTACTTTTCCCTATGGGTTGTCCCAACTCACTAGAGTATTTCATTTTCTACCATAAAAAGCTTCAAATGGATTCATCTTCAATGAAACTTGATACCCATTATTGTAGGAAAACTCAATCAAATGTAAGTAATTTTCCCACTTAAATGTCTTATTCATAACATACATTCTCAACATGTCTTCAATCACTTGGTTTACTCTCTCTGTATTCCCATCTAAAAATGGATGGTATGCCATGCTAAAATTCATATTTGTACCAAATCCTTTAAACAATCCTCTCCTAAAGTTTGAAGTAAACTTTGTATCCCTTTCTGAAATAATTTCCTTAGGTATTCTATGCAACCTAAAAATTTCCCTTATGTAAATTTATGCAATATCAACTATTGTATGATTCATTTTTATGGGAACAAAATGAACAACCTTTGTCAATGTATCCACCACTACCATTATTGAATCATGTTTCCTTGTTGTCTAGGGGAATTTAGTAATGAAATCAATGGTTATCACTTCCCATTTATTCTCCGTAATTGACAATGGTTGTAGCAAACTTGTTGGGTGTCTATTCTCATGTTCCACTCTCTGACATTCCATACATTTTGAAATGTAATAAGTGACACGATTCTTAATTCCTGGCCAAAAGTATTGGCTTCCTATTGCTGCAATTGTTTTATGATAATTGGGATGTTCAACATATGGAACCTTTTTCATTTCTTTTAGTACCAAATTCTTAAGTTCTCCATAACTAGGAACATAAATTATGTTTTTATGCATAAGTACTACAACTTCCTTCATCTCATATCCTTTAAAGTTTTGCTGTAAACTATCTTTTACCTGTAGGTAACGTCATTATGTAATAACAACATTTTGATTTTTAAATCTGAAATATGCATACTAATGGTTTTATAATGCATGATATGTATTCTTATGCTAAGTGCATGAATTTTTTTATTTTCTTTTCCTTTGATATTGATGCAGGAGCATCGCCAACTCATCAAGCGTGGAGCCAGCGCATGTGTTTTTAAACACGTGACATATAATCTTGATAACTCTTTTTGAATTTTCATTTAAGATGAAGAGCCATATCCTTCAATGAAACATTTATGAAGGAGCGCCTGTTGTATTGTATCAGACCTCGAGCCATACGCTCTTGTCTGAAATAGATAGGAGGCATTTAATCTATTTAATGTAGGTAGATAGATGTTTAAGTCTAGATTAGACAGTTTAGAATTCGAGAGGGAAAACGGATATAGACACCCTCCTTTGTACATTATTCAATATTCAGATTAATCAGAAGCATTCAGAAGAGAGAGCAAGCAGAGAAATTGTGAAGAACACCCATGTATAGATGTTTTTGAATTAATAGAAGAGAGTCTTTGATTCAACTTCATGGCTGGTGTTATTTCTCTGTGTGTATTGTTCATGTACTTATGAATGTTTGTTTCTGGTGATGCATTTTCTTTGAATATGCTGTGCATGTGATTTCAGGGTTTAAATTGAAGTCTGAGAGAAGAGAATTAGTTTCAATTGTTTCTCTGTCTGAGTCAGGAGATTCCTGCATAGAGTGCAATCGAATTCATCTGCATAGAGTGCGTTGATGAAGGCTCAGAAGTTAAACACTTATTCTCATTCACCTAGAGGTTATAAGATTGTTGAGGAAGCCGTGTGAAGAGCGCACAGGTGGAGTCAGAGGTCTCAATTGTTAAGCTGAGCAAAAGAAGGCAGAGACTACTGTTGTCAGAAGTACACAGAGTCTGAGAGACCCAACGCTTTGAGGGGTGTTGAAGGTCGAGCACGAGAAGTGTGAACAAAGTCTTTGAGAGAATCAAAGTTGATAAGCTCAGGAGGTATAGCACCTTCGTGACAATAGTTGAAGGGAAGCACAGGGGCCGTGCCAAGGAGGGTTCAAACAAAGAGTTGCAGACCCAAGCGTCAGAAGACAAACAAGCGCTGAGGAGGAATACTTAGCCGTTCTCAGGAGATCCTCGAGAGGGAGGAATTGGCGGTCAGGATTTACCGAGAGAATTAGCGAGATCCCACCAGCTGTCAGATCATGCGGAGTTTCACAGGATTTAAGCCCCAGCGGATAGAGGAGGAGTCATCGGGATATTGACGATATCGGGGTTTCATAAGGTAAGAGAATCAAGGCCTTGAAAGTCTCGAAACCCCGAGAAAGGATCTCAGCCGTTGATCGACAGAACACGTGTCAAGGAGCCAGGGAGAGTCAGGGTTCAATCCATCGGGATATCAGGGTTTCTGAGGACGTAGAAATATCGCATCAAGAAATCGTGATTCGCGATTTCCCAACGAGCGTTTTGGACCGTTCATCGTCAAGGATACGTGGCAGAAGATCTTGGCAAGTCGGCGTTTGGAGGCATCGAGGTTTCCAGGGTTGTGAAACGCTTTCATATTGAAGTCACGATCGACGATTTCTCGACGCGGTCGGAACCGTTGATCGAAGGGACACATGGCGAGAGATTCCGAGGAGTCGGGGTTCGACAATTCAGGATTTCCGGAGTCGAGTGTATTGCATATGTTGAAATCGCGATACGCGATTTCCCGATAGGGTTGAGACCAGTAGTGGAGGACAGGTGTCGGAGGATTGAGCCTTGCCTTGAGGAGAGGACAGGTAGCATCGGAGATCGGGAATTGGAGATTCCAGGAGTGCGAGTTCTTCGCATTTCAAACTCGCGAACTCCGAAATCCCGATAAGTGGTATGGAAGGACACAGTCACATGGGTTGGCAGGTCACATGATGAAAGAGTTAGCCTGAGGGGATTAAGGGTGTAGAAGGTACCGTCGGAGTTCGGGAATCCGGGATATGAGAGGTAAGGAACTTACGACCTCACAAGTGTCGATTTCCCGACGAGAATTTTCCCGCTAGAAGCAAAGAACACGTGGGTGAATGTCCATCGGGTTTCGGGGTTTTATAATCCCCGTTTTGCACGAGTGTAGGACTCGCGATCCCGCAAGGTATTATTTCTTGATATAACACAGGGGAGTCATAAGGACAGTTCTGTGGGTAGAGAAAAGTCCCGATAGGGGATTTGGAGAGCATTTCAGCTCTTCGGGCCTAAGGAAGAAGAATGTCCTGGTGTTGCAGACGTGTTGTGGGTGGCGCATGCTGCGTCAGATATTCTTGATGTCAAATTCATACTCACTTAAAATTTTCAGCCATCTTGTCTTCCTGAAATTCAAATTTGGTTGCTCAAAAAGATATTTAAGACCACTATGGTCTATCCTTTATTCAAATATATTTCCCATGATATAATGCCTCCACATATTCAATGCATGAACTATTTCAACAAGCTCTAAATCATGTGTGGCATAATTCCTCTCATGTTCTTTAAGCTTTCTGTAATCACCTTATCTTCTCTATGAGGAAAATCCTTGTACATGTGATCTTCTTTACATCCCCAAAATTTGATTGATGGTCTTCTCATTTTTCCCAAAGAGTTTTCCCTCTTGGATTTCATTCTTAGTGGGTTGATATTGTTGAATTGTATTAGGGTTGTTTATATTGAAAGCAGGTTTTAATCCCTTCCTTTTCTGATTATATTTATCATTCTTCTTATATTTCCAATATTTATGTAAATATTTTGTGCCCTTGAATTTATTATATAGGTACATATCCTTTCTAATGGTCTCTATCAAAGTTCTAGTTTCATCATATTGAATATTATATTTATAGAAAGATGAAAGTACACTCATAAACCTATGTATATTCACCTTTTCATTCTTGATAAACCCCACATACTTCAACAATCCCAAGAACTTGTTTTTATATTCTCCCATGGTCATGCTCCCCAACCTAAGTTTAAAGAACTCTTGCACTTCTTGTCATAGTAGTGCTATGAAAGATACTCCTTATAAAAACATTTCTTGAAATTCTTCCAATTAATCCTACTCTCATCAATGTTCTCAACCTACTTCAACTAATCCCACCACATAACATCTTTTTCATGCAAATGGTACGTGGAAATCCTAGCTTCTAGGTTAGATGAGTAGTTGTGCATTTGAAGATAATTATTGATTCCAAGAAAATATGGTTCAACATCATATTCTCATTTTCTTTCAAGCTCAATGATGGTGGCTTAAGCTTCCTAAGATCTCCTTGCAAGTTGTTCAACTCATATCTTGTTCTTTGATGCCTAACATGAGACACTTCTAGACTACTCCTTGAATATTCAGATGCATAAAGCGTTTTAGCTGAGTAACAAGGTGAATGATGTATATGATTTCCACTAGAAATTCTTGAGTGACTGGGTATTATGTAGTTATCCCTTCTTTCATGATGTTTTCCTTCTTCCTCATGTATTGAACCCAATCCATTATTTTCTTGTCTCTGCAACTGATTTAGGATTTTCATCATTTGAGAACTTATTTGATTCTTCTCCTCTCATTATCTCATTGTAATCTATATAAATATTTACTTCCATTATGAGACTTCTCATAGTCTCTACTAATTTTGTTGGTTCCACTCTGTTCCTATGTCCATTAGATTTTGTCTCATCATTACCCAAACTGATAGTTTGACCTCTAGATTCTCTCTCATGAATATAGGCTCTCTGTGCATCCTCCATGAATCTAATATCAAATTCCCAGGCTTGAATTGATCTACTTATACCTCTAATTATGCAAAATGTGAAAGCAACCATTTTTTTTAGAGTTATACATATTATAAAAAAATGTCAATTAATGCTACAAGTCCTTTTTACGCTCAATGCATGAATAATACTATCAAAATTATCCAAATTATAATGATTCCAAGTTATTATTATTTTCTAATACATATGGATTTCAGTGGCCTCCAACCTATTCCAACTGGCTCATTTTGGCAATTTTCCAATTTGACAGTTTTTTCTTAGTTTTCAGCTCCCTGACTTTCAGGGCCATTTTGAGGCCCTAAACAACATTTTTAGGGATCACCACTGTAAAAAAGTTCATTTCGTCAGATTCTGATGCCAACATGTGTATTCATCGGATAGACCTTTTCAATGGGATATTGTACTCCTAAAACGAAGATCGTATGAAAAAGTTACGACCCCGAGAAGTTGATGTACTAGCTTTCCCCAATGGGGCCTAGATGGATTTTGGCACTTCATCTCTTAGGGTTAGGTTTTTGGATGTATAAAGTTTTAGAATTATTTTCTATTGTAAAAAATTCTTGGATAACCTCATTGTAACCATCTTCTTGTGAATTAACACAACTATCACATCTCTTCTCAGAGATAAGCCACCACCATTCTAGCAAGCTTGTTTTTCGCTACATTTTACAGTTTCAACACATTTTATTATTGAATAGAAACCAATTTTACTATATATTTGTTATTATTTTGTCTCTATGTTAAGAATAATAATAATATGTATTCATTTTTGTTCTTCTCATAAAATATGGATCAATGGTATCAAAGCGATCTCCTCCTTGTCATTCTTAATGCATGTCCCTGATGAGGTCAAGGTACAAAGAATTGGGTCTCGAGCTTGTTTCTCTTGAGGACAAAATCGCTTGCATGCCCAAACAAACTCTCATGGAAGTGTAATATCCCGCTCTTGTGTGTACCTGATTGGACTTATTCTTTGAGGACACTTGCATGCAAGTGATCCGACTCATTATATGATTGACTGTTTCGATTATCGATTATGATGATGTTGTGGATCACATGATATGTTGTTTTATTATATTTGTATCGATAGGTTCTATTGACTTGTTTTTCCTGAGTGTGAGGGACTCTGGACCGATTGAGGATGATGATGGCATCGAGGGACCTCCTTGGACTCTGGATCGATTTAGGGAGTGGATTGTTATGGTTTGAGGGTTTTTGATATTGAATATGTGACATATGACTGGTATATTATGATGTTGATTTTGGATCGTTGATATGTTTCGTTGATGGTTGAAGGATGAAGATAACTTTCTAATAAAACTCACATTTGGAGTAAAGGGGTCACGCATGAAAACCATATATATTGAGGAAGAGGTGTGGCAATAGCCCTACCATGACCTACTAGCACTCCCGCCCTGGCTTGAACTGTAGGTTAACGATTAACTAGTTTGATAGGTCCAGGATGTCGTGAAGGCGAAATGTGACATTCGCTCACTATGATTCTAAGGGGCACGCAATAAGGAAGTGTCTTTATTCCTTAGAGGCCCTTAGTCTCCCACAAGGTTACCTAATGGAGTATTGACTATAGGGGTTTGACGTCTACCAAAATCATTCAAAAGGAGAGTGACACCCTTGGAGCACGTAGTGCGTCTTGAAGGGCACGTCGCGCAAATGAAACATGAATGCAGGTGAGTGGCACCCTTGGAGCATGTAGTGCAGGTTAAATGGAACATCACGGTTTTAACACTAGTGAGTTAATGAACCTAAGTACCTAGAAAACTATGTCTCCTTAGTACTTGGTCAACCTTAAAATGAATGTTGCATGAGTAAATATTAATAATTATACAATTTCCCTTAAAAAAAATTATGGTTGAGCCTAAAGAATTTAAATCCTAGGTCTAACTAGATCTTGCTAAATAAAATTTAATTAAGCAAGTAGTAAAGGGGGGGATGAAGAAAATGGGGGTGAAAATTAAATTAAAAAAATAAAAATTTAATGAAGGATTAAATTATTTAAAAGATTAATTGTTGGCTAAGTACAAAACCTGCTAATTTAGAACATAGACCAAAAAGGGGAAACTTAAATACAAAAGGAATGTGGAACATGGAAAGGAATCTAGTCTAGAGAAATTTCCAAACATGAACTCAACTAAACTTTAAGAAGGTGTCAGTCATTAAAGGAAATTGAGGGAATAAAGGGACCATAAGGAGAATTTTTAGGTGGGTGAGGGAAATTGACAATTTAATTAAATAAATTAAATGAATTTCTAGTGCAACTAAGGGATTGGGTGACAAGTGTATGGGGGAGAATATTTTCTAATTAATTTTTAATAAACTGATTTAATGTGCAATTGGAAAGGTCTCTAAGAGGAAATCTACAAAAGAAATGGCAGAGAAGAGTAAATGATCACTTTTTGGCTAGTGTAAGGTTATGTTGCCATATTTTTACTTGACTGGTTTTTCTTATGGGAGTTGGGATACCCAGCTTGGATATGAGTGGTAGCTCAACCTTGTGAGGTGAGATGGGAGCTAGCTTATTCTTTGGTTTGTGTTCTTGGCCACTTTACGGTTCAGGGGGGAGAAGAGTATCCCTAGTGTTGGCTGAGGTACCGATGAGGTCTCAAGGATTAAAAAGAAAGGAGATGGATGGAGCACAAGCACGAGACAACAAGATTTGGATTCTTCGCCCTTCAATTATGGTACACATGTCTATAGTTTCTATTGTAATTTAGTTAAATGTTTTTATATGTGAAATTTTATGTTTATGAACTGAAATGGTTTTTATATAGTTGGGCATTCTTGTTGATTTGGTTGATAAAGGATTTATTTGGATTTCCCTTCTTGACTGAAATTCATCTGATGTCTCCTTCCCATAGCCTTTGTTTCAATTCAAATGTTTGATCTATGAATGTAATACCACCCGACTGCATTGTGGAAAGGTTATGGCTCTGCGCCCTCATACCCAATTCATCTTTTCTTTGGTTATCTTTGTCCCAAGTAATTTTGCTATCTTTGTCCCAAGTAATTTTTCTCAGCTTCTCCCTTTCGTTTGTTGTGTCCATCCCTTCATCCTTGTGATCTGGGCGTTTTTTCTCTATGCATTTTCCAGCCAAAACCCTCTGCATTTTTTTCCCTTGTTAACAGAAGTTTTTGGGGCCTTACACTACCCAAGCCTATAAATGTTATGGATTTCTAGTTGGGTAAGTGCATGTATAGGTTTGCAACTCTGTAATGGAGGTATTACCCATGCTTTCTCTAGAATGCCACCCAGATTTCATTTAGCATTTTTGTTATGTTTTTGTTTAACTTCTAAATTTTTTATTTCAAAATATTTAATTGTTGGGATCGATTTTGGGTCCCTTCTTAAATTATTTAAATCCCTAAATTAAATTTGTGACAAAATTATCATTTCTGGAACTGATATTTGTTGGCTCGATGCTGGTGTATTGTAATTGCTTTTATTTTCTTGTAGGGTCTTACGAGCGAATTCCAATCGATTGATTAAATTTAAGTTTTGGTTGATAATTTTATGGAAAGAGAAATTGGGAATTTATGTTTCCCAACCTATAGAAGATTCTAAAATTGTTCTTTAGTATCGCTACCACGATCTTCAACTCTGTAGCAGTGGATTTCCCTTGTAGTCTTTTCAAAAACCATTTTAAAATTTGGTTGAGCGACTCGGTTATGTTTACCTTCTTTGAATTTTAATTTTGAAGTATTACAATTTGAGAATGAAGTTGGGAGATATAACTATAGCTTGACCTCCTAAGTGTCCTTGCAATCATTTACTGAACCTTCCTTAAATTTTAACCATTCCCAATTTTGATTCACTGCTTGAATTTTTCAAATCGAATTTCCCACAAATTTAGTTTTGTTTGGAGTGTCGTATGGAGTGTCGGATTAAGTGTCGGATGGAGTGTTGGACCAAGTTCCATATGGAGTTCTGGATTAAGTGTCAGATCAATGTTTGGTATGAATTTCATAATTACGGCACACCGGATCAGGGGCTGGGATAGATCCCATAAATCCTCATTGTTTCCTTACCCTAGATCTATGTTTTAGTGTCTGAGTATTACTTTTAATGGTTAACTAAGTTGGTATTCCTAAATTTCATCTGATTTATGAGTTTTCCTGTGAGTTCTTTATTTATGGTTTACACAAGAATTTCAATTTCTTATATCACTGTTGGGAATTTTATGTATGTGCTTCACCTCTAGAAAATCCCTTTTTGCTTGATGGAACTTCTTAAAAACCTTTTTAACTTCTACAGGAAACTAGTTGTATGTTCATCTGAGTCACTTCGTTGGTTTTCCTTGAGGTCAGGTTATTAGCCTCAAACACCTAGAATGATGTTCCCTTACCTTTAACCTCTGCCATTCGGCTGCAACTCTACCCACACTGATTTATTGCTTCTTGTTTTCTGTTTTGAAATTTTGTTATCATAAATTTTATCTATAAAAAGGTCCGGATGGAGTATCGGATGAAGGTCCAAATGGAGGACCGGATGAAGGTTCGGATTGAGGTTTGGATTGGAAACTAAATCATTTTTTTCACAGGTTCAGGGGTTGGAATAATTTCCAAAAATCTTCCTTGGATTCTTAACTCTGATTGTAGTTTAACATCTAATTATTTGTTAATTGTTATAGCTGATTGGTTATATTTAATCCCTTTAATGCAATTGAGAAAAGTAATGCACTCTTAATTATGTAAGAATAAGTTATGATCTTCCTTGATTTTCTTTAATGGATATGTAAGTTGTTGAATTTTTATTTATTAGTTATGTTGGATTTATCAATTTTATAATTCGGTACATGATGAAGGGTAGCATGTTAAATCATTGTATTGTTTAAGAATGTCTAATCTCCTTTTATGCTTGGTTGGATATGTAAGGTAACATGATGTCATTACATGACGGGTGAAGATTGATCTTCTTATGGATCCCTTAGACATGGGTATAGCTTAAAATCGTTGATGGTAATTACACTTATGATTCTTAATTTTTATATAGCTCTGCCTTGTACGGATTTATCTTAATCATTATCTGAAGGATGGATTGAGTAGATTAGATTAGACCCAACACTATGATGAATTATCTTGATGTTAACTGATGATTTTCCTTATGAGAAAAAAATGAGTGATTTATGGTTTATGTTGTGATGGGTCATTATTAAAGGAATGCATTGGTTGTGGGATGTTTTCTATTGTGTTAATGCGTCGATATATGTATCGTTATTCACTACAATGTTTTTCTTTCTTATGTCATGCAGGTTGTTAATGTGTTAATATTGTTAATTAATATGTCGGATGATGTGCCAAGGTTGTCATTATTAATAGTAATGTATTTTTTGTAAATGTAAAAAAGAAAACTTCGGTTGTCATAACAGAGGGTTGTTACATATGGTATCAAAGTGGGTTCAACCCCACGACTTGGGATCATTACACCTTCCTATGCATCAACACTTGATTAGAATTTATAACTAATTAATTTGATTTATATTCATGTAGGTAATCATGCTTAGAGGATGTCGCAGAGGTAGACGACGTGGTGCTAGGGGAGGAGGCACAATGCCTCCAGTAGCATCCACACCTGAGGGGTCGAACCACCAAGGAGAAGAACGAGTCGTTGGACAAGAACATATAGTTGTGGGATATGTAGTTGGGTTGATGAGGTCATTTGATATGATATTAGAGGCCCTGGTTAGCCATCTGGATAGAGATGAGGCCCGGACATCGATACCCCTGGAGGGTCCACCACGTGCCCCAACCTATTCGGGTAGCATTCACAGAGAACTCGAGAAGGTTAATTTTTCCGAGTTTTTTGGTGCCACGAATGACGTAGTTGTTGAGGCATGGTTGGAGAGTATGGCAATGTGATTTTCACTTCGTGACTATACCTCCAACATGAAGGTCTGCATGGCAGTATTTCAGTTAAAGGGGAGCACTCTGCTATGGTGGAAGATGCTCCTACCACAACTGAACATGGCCATCGAAGATGTGTCATGGGAATTGTTCGAGGAGTAATTCTTAGAGAGGTATCTTTCGGAGGAATTCATTGAGTGTCAACTCAATGAGTTCAATGCCTTGTGATAGGGAATTCGTATGGTGCCCAAGTACGAGGCCCGTTTCATGGAGATTCTCAGGTATGCTCCACATTTGAACACTAAGAAGAGTAAGGTCAACAAGTTCGTGTTTGGACCTAATGTCAGCATTCATGCGAAGGTGAGGATTTTAATGCCTCATACGTTGCATGATGCTATCTAGAAGGCCCTCATAGCTGAGGAGGATATCATCAGTGGGGGTCAGAGAAGGACTACGGAGAGACTGAAGGGACAAGCGATATTTGGTGTAATTTAACATCAGAAACCATCCATACATCCACCGGGATATCGAGGCACTCAAAGAGGATTCACATTCACGACACCACAATGAATGGAACCTCAACAGTGGAGTCCCTATAGAGGACCACAACACCAACACCAACGTCATCTATAGCCGCAACAACAACAATAGTATAAGTTTGTTCATCATAACAGACTAGGGTTCCAGGAAGGTGGGCCATCAACTTCCACTTCAGGGAGCAGGAGTATTGGGCCGAAGACTGGATGTTGTACATGTGGAGAGCCACATTACGAAGGTGATTGTTCGGTTGAGAGGGCCAGAGAAGTTGGGTCAGTCGGGCATACCACGGTAGGATATTTGGGAAAGGCCCATCCAATTTATGCAGCGGTGAATAACCGCTAGACCAAGAACCAGTCTATTTTTCTTGAGATGTCAGATACCATCGCAAACCATACCCTTAGTATTTTGATAGACCCGGGTTCTACAGAGAGATTTATTTCTGGTGCAGTGCTAAAAATAATTAAGGTAAAGTCAGTCAAACAGGATGAGTTTAGCTATGTAGAAATGGCTTCAAGAACCAAACAAAAGGTTGGAGGAAAGGTTACGGGTTGTAGCCTTAACCTAGGATATTTTTACATGAAGGCCAACTTGTACGTCATGATCTTAGGATCTTATGACTCGTGATTGGTATGGACTAGTTGGAATCGCATGAGTAAATACTCAATTGTAATATGAAATGATTGAGTTTGTTCGATGATGAGGGATAAAGACACGTGATTGTAGGAAGGAACTAGGGAGTTTCCCTAAGGTTCATCTCTTCCAACAAATGCGGAAGAGCATGCGCAAGGGATGCAATATTTATGTAGTCCTTGTGTTAAACAAAAATGGCGTGGTAGAAGGACTAGAAAATCTTTTGGTAGTATGAGAGTTTGCAGATGTCTTTCTAGAGGAGTTACTAGGGTATCCACCTAAGAGGGACTTGGAATTTACCATCGACCTAAAACTAGGAACTAAACCGATAGCGAGAAATCCTTATCAAATGTCGACCCCTTAGTTATAAGAGTTGAAAATGCAACTGAAAGAGTTGTTGGACCTAGGACTTATACGTCCAAGTGTGTCACCATGGGGTGCGCCTGCTATTTTCATACAAAAGAAGGATCGGTCATGGAGACTCTGCATTCACTACTGTCAATTGAACAAGGAAACGATCAAGAACCAATATCCATTGCCAAGGATTGATGATCTATTTGATCAGATGAAAGATATGACAGTGTTTTCGAAGATTGACTTGAGATCAGGGTATCACTAGTTACAGATCAAGGAGGATGAAATCCCTAAGACCAACTTTAAGAAGAGGGTTGGGAATTATGAGTTTACTGTTTTTCCGTTTGGACTGACAAACTCCCAAAGGGTATTCATGACCTTGATGAATGGGGTGTTCCACAAATATTTGGAAAAGTTTGTTCAAGTATTCATTGACGATATTTTGATATATTCTTGGACGATGGGGGAGCATGATGATCAATTGTGCTTGGTACTACAGTGTCTACGATAGAACAATTTTTTTGGGAAACTCTCGAAATATTATTTTTATCAATAAAAAATTCATTACTTAATGCATGTCATCTCTGATGAAGGTATCGATGTGGATCCAACGAAGGTCAAGGCTATTATGGAATGGGCTACACTGAAAAATGTCCCAAAAGTTCATAGCTTCATGGGTTTAGTAGGATATTATCGATGGTTCATCGAGGGTTTTTCGAAGATAACAAATCTAATTACGGAGTTGCAGAAGAAGAACAAGAAGTTAGTTTGGACCAAGAAATGTGAGGAAGCATTTCGAAGGCTCAAGGAGTTGTTGACAACAACGCTGATACTAAAGGTCCCTGACATGGAAAAGGAATTCTTGGTATGCACTGACGCATCCAAGGAATTCTTAGGCAGAGTCTTGATGCAAGATGATTGAGTGATGGCTTACATCTCGAGAAAGTTAAGAAGGCATGAGGAGAACTATGCAATGCATGATTTGGAGTTGTTATCCATTGTGTACGCATTGAGAGTTTCGAGACACTACCTGATTGGATGAAAATTCGAACTAAAAACGGACCATTGTGGTTTAGAACACATTTTTATGCAAAGCAATTAAACGCATGACAAAGGTGTTGGTTAGAATAATTGCTTAGCGAGTACGATTTCGAGATTACCTATGTAAAAGGAATAATGAACATAGTGGTTGATGCATTAAGTTGGAGACCACACATATTTTTGGTGATGTCTCTTTAGATGAATATACATGAAAATATTCTAACTTTATAGTGCGACGATGACTGGTATAAAGAGGCTAAGGAATTTATTTGACAAAACACCATGATGGTATCAAAATTTGAGGGATTTATTGTGGACAAGGACATATTATTGAGATTTAATAATACGATTTACGTACTTCCCAATGATGATTTGAGGATTTTGATATTAAATGAATCCCATAGAGTAGTGTACATGGCTCATCAAGGAGTCACTAAGATGAGGTCAGACCTTAAACCCGTATTATTATGGAAAGGAATGAAGGTAGACATAGTCAACTACATGGCAAGATATCTAGAATTTCAGCAAGTGAAGGATGAACATAGACATCCGACATGATTACTAAACCCACACATTATTTCATAATCGAAATGGGAGGTCATTTCTATGGATTTCATTGTTGGATTGCCGCTAACGACAAGGAAGAATGACTCGATTTTTGTGGTAGTTGTCACTCTGACGAAGAGTTCTCATTTTATTCCTATGCGTACGACGTATTAGGCACCTTACATAGCTAGAGTTTTCATCAACAATATTGTGAGGTTGCATGGCATGCCTAAGACGATCATATTCCATCAAGGATTGGTGTTTATAGGACGATTTTGGACTAGCTTCCAAGAGGCCTTGGGAACCCAACTTAACTTTCGTACCACATATCACCCAGAGACAGACGGGCAGATCGAATGAATGAACCAAATCTTGGAGGATATGTTGCGTATGTACGTAGTGGACCAAAAAAAGCGTTGGGAAGATTTCTTTCCACTGGTAGAGTTTTCATACAACAACAATTATCAAATAACCATTAAAATGGTGCCATTCGAGTTTCTTTATGGGAAATTGTGTCAGACGCCTTTGAGTTGGGATCAACTTGAGGATAGTGTCTTAGTAGGACCATAAGCAATCCAATAAATAGAATATCAAGTGCAAACAATAATACAAAGGATCAAGGAAGTGTAGGATCGAAAAAAGAGTTATGGTGATGCACATCATGTCGACCGTAGTTATGAAGTTGGCGATCGAGTCTTCTTGCGGGTGAAACCACAGAAGAGTTTGATCAAGTATTGAAAGGGTTCTAAAATTTCTCTTAGGTTCATGGGACCTTTCGACATTGTGGAAAGGAAGGGGCCCATGGCCTATCGACTAGCCTTACCTAATTCTTTGAGGTGTATGCATGATGTTTTTCATGTATCAATTTTGAGACATTATGTTAGTGATCCTACACATGTGATTGAGATGAGTTCCTCATAGGTATCAGACGAGGGTGCGCTCACGGTGGAGAAAGTACAAATTGTGGACCATCGCTTTCCAAAACTATGATGTCGAACATTCGATTAGGTCAAAGTCCAGTGGGACAATTATAGTTTGCACTCGACTACCTACGAGGACGCATATGATATGCATCAAAATTTTCCATTTTTGTTTGATAGATAGATATTTAGATATTGTGAGATACTTTATTTCTGTACTTATATACTGTGAAAATTTGGGACAAAGTTTAAAAAAAGAGGGGTTGTATGTAACATCCCGCTCTTTTGTGCACCTGATTGTACCTATTCTTTGAGGACACTTGTGTGCAAGTGATCTAGTTCATTATATGATTGAGTGTTTCGATTATGGATTATGATGATGTTGTGTATTAGATGATATGTCATTTTATTATATTTGTATCGACATGTGCTATTGACTTGTTTTTACTGAGTGTGCAAGACTCTGGACCGATTAAGGATGCTTATGGCATTGAGGGACCTCCTTGGACTCTGGATCAATTCAGGGAGTGCACTGTTATGGTTTGAGTGTTTTTGATATTGCATATGTGACATATGACTGGTATATTATGATGTTGATTTTGGATCACTTACATGTTTCGTTGATGGATGCAGGATAACGATAGCTTGCTAATCAGACTCATATTTGGAGTAAAGGGTCCATGCACGAAAACAAGAGATATTGAGGGAGAGGTGTGGCAACATCCCTGCCACATCCTACTAGAACTCTCATTGTGGCTCAAATTGTAGGTTAACAATTACCTAGATCGCTAGGTCCACGATGTCGTGAGGGAATACTGTGACAGTCGCTCATGATGATTCTAAGGGGAGTGCAATAAGGTAGTTTCCGTATTCCTTAGAGGCCCTTAGTCTCCCACAAGGTCACCTGACAGAGTATTGACTCCAGGGGTTTGATGTCAACAAAAATTAGTCAAAAGGTGAGTGGCAGCCTTGGAGCACCTAGTGCATCTTGAAGGGCACGTCGTGATTTTAACACTGGTGAGTTAATGAGCCTAAGTACCTAGAAAACTATGTCTCCTTAGGACTTGGTCAACCTTAAAATGGATGTTGCATGAGTAAAGATTAATAATTATACAATTTCCCTTAAAAAAAATTCTAGTTGAGCCTAAAGAAATTAAATCCTAGGTCTAAGTAGGTCTAAGAAAATGAGGGTGAAAATTAAATTAAAAAAAAATAAAAATTAACAAAGGATCAAATTATTTAAAATATTAATTGTTGGCTAAGTACAAAACCTGCTAATTTAGAACTTAGATAAAAAAAGGGAAACTTAAATACAAAATGAATGTGGAACATAGAAAGGAATCTAGTCTAGAGAACTTTCCAAAAATGAACTCAACTAAACTTTAAGAAGGTGTCAGTCATTAAAGGAAATTGAGGGAATAAAAGGACCAAAAGGAGTGTTTTTAGGAATTATTTTAAGTGGGTGAGGGAAATTGGCAATTTAATTAAATAAATTAAATGAATTTCTGGTACAACTTAGGGATTGGGTGAAAAGTGTATGGGGGAGAATATTTCGACATTAATTTTTAATTTAATGTGCAATTGGAAAGGTCACTTGTTAAGCCCTAATATTGGCTCATTACCCCTTAATTGGGGCATATTAGATTAGTAATGTTATTTTATTTATGTCGGCTTTAGGCCATTAGTTGTAATTATACCTCCTAGTCTCATATATATACCAAGGAGACATTTTCATTTTGAATCATCTTGTACTTGAACAGTGCGGTAAAAGGAGGTTGCCCCCTCGAAGAGGCTTATTATTTGAAATTCTCTCTTTTTCAAGGCGCTGCATACTTTTTTTGATGATTTTCTATGCTATATTGATATTTGGTCCTTATCATATGGTATCAGAGCTCAAGGTCTTGGGGTTTTACTGCTACATCTGAGACACCTTGGAATTTTTGCTATAAATTTTTTTCTACAACATTTTAGAAGGAACGACTTGGAGGATATTTAGTAGACAGATCAAGGTACGTTGGTTTGAAAATTCATCTCTTGAGGCATTATACTTTCGGAGATATAGCCTGTACAAGATAGGGTTCTGGAATCGTCCTGAACTGAGTCATTGCAGAATTGAGATTAGTCTTATTGACTAGTCTCAAGAAGGTGTTTCAGGTAAAACAATCATAACTTCTTCTTAGAGTATCCAAATTATGTGGGACTGGTTGCATTGGATCGTGGACAGTCTGTAGTATTTCTGGTGCGAGTTTCAGAATTTTAAATTAATTATTTTGTGCGGGGCACACTATACAAGTGAGATCTCTTGGAAAGGCCAAAGATTGGCAAGTTGTGGGGAAGTTACCATAAATTACACTTGGTACATCCAATTTTGATCAGACCTATGGCATTGTAGAGAAGAAACATCAGAGAAATACATAAAATAAATTTTCATACCCAGAACGGCCGAAACTTGGGAGATACAACAGAAGAAATATTTCCTAGCAGAACCACCTCAAAATCAAGGTTCAAAAGTGATACTTGGCCAACATTCCACCCAAAAAGGGAACTTCTACATGAAATAAGCCTCAAAAAAATCCTACTTGGACTCTTGATGAAGGTGAAGAAATGCATAGGGACATAAATGAACTAAAAAATAAGATGGATTCAATGGAAGATAAGTTGGATACTAAGATGGATTCAATGGAAGCTAAGTTGGATACTAAGATAGATGGTTTAAAAGGGGAGATCATGGAAGTATTGAAATTTTTTGTAATAGTGAAGACACCTGAAAGTGAAAATGCATCCCAGGAAATTCATGATGAGGACACAAGGAAGGTGAATCAAGAATGGAGAAACTCCAACTTTGGTTTGAAGACCAACCACATTCCTAATATTGATATGAGGAAGTTTGATGGCAATGATCCAATCACATGGATACTTCAGATAGAGCAATTCTTTGATCTCCATAATGTGCCACATACACAAAAGGTACAAATTACTTCTTTATATTTAGAACCTAATCAATTTGTATGGTATCGATGTCTTTTTTCTCACAAATCACTCATCACTTGGACAATTTTCACGCAAGAAATGATAGCACACTATGAGGATACAAGGAGCAATACCTTTAGCCAATTGATAAATCTCAAGCGAAAGGGTTCAGTTATCGAGCACATTGAGAACTTCCAAAGATTGAATATAAAGGTAATCGATATTCCAGATGAGCACTTGATTGATGTATTCATAGAAACTTTAAAGGATAACATTCAACATGAGGTTCGCCTTTGGGAACCC
>SNQJ01S0065145.1:18114-58692 GCA_010110895.2 Picea sitchensis | reverse complement strand
GCTTTAGGCCATTAGTTGTAATTATACCTCCTAGTCTCCTATATATACCAAGGAGACATTTTCATTTTGAATCATCTTGTACTTGAACATTTAAGTGGGGTAAAAGGAGGTTGTCCCCTCAAAGAGGCTTATTATATGAAATTCTCTCTTTTTCAAGGCGTTGAGTACTTTTCTGATGATTTTCTATGCTATATTGATATTTGGTCCTTATCATCACTATGTGGAAATCTATAAAAGAAATGGGAGAGAAGAGGAAAGGATCACTTTTTGGCTATTGTAAGGTTATGCTGCCAGATTTTTATTTAACTGATTTTTCTTATGGGAATTGGGATACCCAACTCAGATAGGAATAGTAGCTCGACCTTGCGAGGCGATATGGGAGCTAGCTTATTATCTTGTTTGTGTTCTTGGCCCCTTTGCATCGCGAGGGGGCTGAAGGGGAAGAATAGTAGCCATAGTGTTGGCTGGGAGGTAATGGTGAGGTCTCAGCGATTAGAAAGCAAGGAGCTAGATGGAGCGTAAACACGTGACAACAAGATTTGGATTCTTCGCCCTTCGGTTACGGTACACATGATTATAGTTTCTATTTAATTTAGTTAAATGTTTTTATATGTGAAATTTTAGGTTTATGAATTGAAATGGTTTTTGTATAGTTGGGCATGCTTGTTGATTTGGTTGATAACTGATTTAATTGGATTTCCCTTCTTGACATAAATTCATCCACTGTCTCCTTCCCATTGCCTCTGTTTCAATTTAAATGCTTGATCTATGACTGTAATACCACTCAACTATGTTGAGGAAAGGTTATTGCTCTGCACCCTTATACCTAATTCAATTTTTTTTTGGTTATCCTTGCTCCAAGTAATTTCACTTAGCCTCTTCCTTTCATTTCTTGTGTCCAACCCTTCATCCTTGCGATCTGGGATTTTTTCCTCTCTACGTTTTCCAACCATAACCCTCTGCATTTTCTTCCCTTGTTCACAAAATTTTTTGGGGCCTTACGTTGCCGAAGCCTGTAAATATTATGGATTGTCAACTGGGTAAGTGCATGTATAGGTTTTCAAATCTATAACAACGGTATTACCCATGTTGTCTCTAGAATGCAACCCAAATTTCAATGATCGTTTATGTTTTGTGTCTCTTTAACTTATGAAAATTTTGTTTCAAAATATTTAATTGTTGGGATCGATTTTGGGCCCTTCTTAAATGATTGAAATCTCTAAATTAATTTTTTGACAGAATTATCAGTTTTGGAACTGATATTTGTTGGCTCGCTCTTGGTGTATTGTAATTGCTTTTACTGTTCTATAGGTTCTTATGAGCGAATTCCACTCAATTAATTAAATTTAACTTTTAGTTGATAATTTTCTAGAAAACAAAATTGGGCATTTATGTTTCCCAACCTATAGAAGCTTTTGAAACTGTTCTTTAGTCTCGCTACCATGATATTTAAATATGTAGCAATGGATTTCCATTGCTATCTTTTAGAAAACCATTTTAGAATTTGCTTGAGTGACTCAATTATGTTTACCTTCTCTGGATTTTAATTTCTAAGTATTACAATTCGATAATGAATTTGGGAGCTATAACTATAGCTTGACCTCCTGAGTGTCCTTGCAATCATTTACTGGCCCTTCCTTAAAGTTTAACCGTTTCTGAATTCGATTCACTGCTTGAATTTTTAAAATCAAATTTCCCAAAAATTTAGTTCTGTTTGGAGTTTCGTATGGAGTGTCTGATTAAGTGTCAGATGGATTTCCAAACCAAGTGCCGGATTAAATGTCGGATGGAGGTCTGGTAGGAATTTTAGAATTACTGCACACCGGATCAGGGGTTGGGATAGATCCCATAACTCCTCCTTGTTTTCTTACCATGCATCTGTGTTTTAGTCTTTGAATATTACTTTTAATGGTCAATTAATTTGGTCTTCCTAAATTTCAACCGATTTATGAGTTTTCCCGTGAGTGCTTTATTTATGGTTTACACAAGACTTTCAATTTCTTATATCACTATTGGGAATTTTATGTATGTGCTTCACCTCCGAAAAATCCCTTTTTGCTTGATGGAAGTTCCTAAAACCATTTTAACTTCTACATGAACCTCATTATATGTTCATCAAAGTCACTTTGTTGGTTTTTCTTGAGAACAGGTTGTTAACCTCGAATACCTGGAATGATTTTCCCTTACGTTTAACCTTTGCCATTTCGGTTGCAACTCTACCCACACCGATTTATTTCTTATTGTTTTTTGTTTTGAAATTTTGTTATCAAAAATTTTCTTTGTAACAAGGTCCGGATGGAGTATCGGATGAAGGTTCGGATGGAGGACCAAATGAAGCTCTGGATTAAGGTTTATATTGGAAACTAAATCATTTGTGGCACAGGTTCAGGGGTTGGAATAATTTCCAGAACTCTTCCTTGGATTCTTAACACTGATTGTAGCTTAACATCTAATTATCTGTTAATTGTTACAATTGATTGGTCATATTTAATCCATTTAATTTAATTGATAAAGGTAATGCACTCTTAATTATGTAAGAACAAGTTACGATCTTCCTTGAATTTCTTTAATGGATATGCAAGCTATTGAATTCTTATTTATTACTTATGCTGAATTTATCAGTTTTATAATTGGGTACATGATGAAGGGTAGCATGTTAAATCATTGCATTGTTTAAGCATGGCTGATATCATTTTATGCTTGGTTGGATATGTAAGGTAACATGATGTCATTACGTGACGGGTGAAGATTGATCTTCTTATGGATCCCTTAGGCATGAGTATAGCTTAGACTCGTTGATGGTAATTACACTTATGATTCTTAATTTTTATATAGCCCTGCCTTGTACGGATTTCTCTTAATCATTACTTGAAGGATTGATTGAGTAGATTAGATTAGACCCAACACTATGATGAATTATCTTGATGTTAACTAATGATTTTCCTTATGAGACAAATTGAGCGATTTATGGTTTATGTTGTTATGGGTCATTATTAAAGGAATGCATTGGTTATGGGTTGTTGGTTATTGTGTTAATGCGTCGATATATGCATTGTTATTCACTACAATGTTGTGCCTTCTTATGTCATACAGGTTGTTAATGTGTTAATATTGTTTATTAATATTTCAGATGATGTGCCAAGGTTGTCATTATTAATAGTAATGTATTTTTCCTAAATGCAAAAAATAAAATTTCAGTTGTCATAATGGAGGGTTGTTACAGGTAGGAGAAACGAAATATGACGGGACAGGAGATCCTTTCAAAATGTTGCTTGAGGAATCCCTCACACAACAGAGGAACAAAATGATGGATATTTTTGTGCAAATCCTTTGGCAGCTACCAACAACGACACATCTTCCTCGAACGGAGGTACCTCCCCCTTCAAGGTACAAATCAAATTTGATATTCCCATATTTGAAGGTCATATAGACTAAGATGTTGTAGACAAATGGTTAAATATTCTAGAAGGGTATTTTTTTATCCATAAATTTTCAATCAGAGAAAATATTACATTTACGCTACTCAAAGACTTCCCCCATGTCAAAGATCGGTGGGAGAATTTCTGTGAGAAAAAGGAAACATAGGAACCCTCATTATTTATAGTCCTGGTCACCTGGTCCTTTAGGGATTCTATCAAGGAATAATACTACCTTGTCGGATGTTATGAGGACCTGTATACAAAATGGACCACACTGTGGAAGGAAAGCGACCAAGTAGTGCTAGAGTTCACAATTATCTTCCATACCTTGCACACCAAGATGGGTATCAAATATTCTGAGTGACATCTGGTGCTCAAGTATCATGGTGGTATGTGTAGATACATCCAGACCAAAATAGATTTTTTTGACATATCGTCCTTAGGCCCGACCTATTGATATGCAGTTAAAATCGAGAAAAATATTAAACAAAAGATGTGGAAATTTGGGCCTGGGAACCCCTCACATAAGAAGAAAGTAAAGGGAAGCCCCAACCTGCAAAAAATGGACAGCCTCATGATAACTTTTCTAGGCTACAATCAAAGAAGGACACCGAAAAGACAAATAAATATACCGAGAAGTGGTGCGACTTCCATAAGATCCCCTGGCATAACATTGTTGATTGTCACTCCAAGAAGTCATTGGTGGCTGACATGAAATCCTTTGAATCAGATGCAGGTTATGAATCTAATTCAAAACCATAAAGGGGGAGACAGATCATTGAGTGGTGCGACTTCCATAAGATCCCCTGGCATAACATTGTTGATTGTCACTCCAAGCAGTCATTGGTGGCTGGCATGAAATCGTTTGAATCAGATGCAGGTTATGAATCTAATTCAAAACCATAAAGGGGGAGACAGATCATTGACGCAGAACCTAGCGCCACAGTTTCTAGTACCAAGTTCCAACCCGGTGAACTAGATAAGCCAGAAGAAGGCAAGTGCCTCTTTCATTCACAGATGTGGGTAAAATTCACCCCGCTGCACTTTATCGTTGATAGTGGTATCTAAAAGAAGATCATATTTGAAGAGGTCGTC
This sequence comes from Picea sitchensis, assembly GCA_010110895.2. NCBI lineage: Eukaryota > Viridiplantae > Streptophyta > Pinopsida > Pinales > Pinaceae > Picea > Picea sitchensis. The sequence continues at coordinate 54,178 of SNQJ01S0065145.1, read as the reverse complement.
TTTCCAATAACGCTGCACCCACACCCCTACACAATTGGATGGATCAACCAAGGAAGCAATCTCTACGTCAGCCAACAGTGCCTCCTGTCATATGGATTCAAGCCCTTCAAAGCTGATGTATTGTGTTATGTTTCTCCTCTCAAAGTTTGTAATGTTCTTTTAGGCCAACCTTATTTATGGAAACATCATGTTGTATATGATTCTAGGCCTCACAGTGTTATTATTAATTTGAACAAGAAATTATACAAGATACACCAGGCAGTCCCACCTAGTGCTATTTCCTTGATCTCTTCCAAGAAATGTAGGAAGGTCATCTCTCAGACTGGGAAGCTTGTCTCCTTTGTGATTCGATATCAGAGTGAGAGAAATATTACAACCACGTATAGGGCCTCTATGGATGACCTCTCCACACAACAAAAGAAAGTGGATAAGGTCATGACATAACACAAAGATATCTTCTCCTCACCTACCGGGATACCTCTGCACTGTCAAGTCAAGCATCCCATCGATATGACCCTCGCCACAACGCTGCCCAATGGGACATTATACCATTTCTCTCTATTAGAGAATGAGGAGATCAAGTGACAGATCCAAGAACTATTACACAAGGAGCCCAATCGTGCTAGTGTAGAAGAAAGATGAAAAATGGAGAATCTACATTGATTATCGGGCCCTAAATAAAATCACAGTCACTAACCAATACCTGATTCCTAGAATCAATGATCTTCTTAATCAACTCAAGGGGGCCAAATAATTTAGTAAGATTGATTTGAATTATGGCTACCACCAGGTTCCCATAGAACACAAATATGTATGGAAGACCACCTTCAAGTCAAAATAAGGTCTTTTTGAATGGTTGGTCATGCCCTTTGGTTAGAAAAATGCTCCAACAACTTTCATGAGGATGATGGATGATATCCTATGACCTTTCACCAATACTTTTGTAGTTGTGTATCTGGATGACATCCTTATATACAACAAGACTTGGGAGGAACACATGTATCATATTCAGTAGATTCTGCACACCCTGCGACAACACAAGCTATATGCCAAGTTGAAAAAATGCTCCTTCACCATGGACATGGTCTAGTACCTAGGCTACATCGTGGATCATCATGGTGTGCATGTGGATCCAACCAAGATCCAGGTCATCCATGATTGGCTAGCCCTAACCACACTCACTGAGCTTCAAAACTTCTTAGGCCTTGCCAATTTCCATCACAGGTTCATGTTGGGATTCTCCCATATTACATGGGCCCTCAACCAAGTAAACAGGGGTGGTGGTAAGGAAATATTTGTGTCGGGTCTATCCTAACAAAAAACATTCAATGATTTAATTTTTTTCAGCCTCGGTAATTTCATTATCTAACCCGTATAAGCCCTTTGAGATCACGACAGATGCTCCAAACTATGTTGTGGGTGCAGTTCTCACTCATCACGACCACCCCGTGGCCTATAATAGTGAGACACTATCATATGATGTCCATAAGTACCCTACTTATGACAAAGAAATGTAATCCATTATGTAATCCTACTTCCAATTGAGACATTAGATTCTCAGGAAGGAGAAAGTAATCCAAACATATCATAAACCACTACAGTTCATGCAGACACAAGGAAAATTACAGAATGAGAGCCATTATAAGTGGTCCACATACTTGCGGAAGTTCCACATCAACATCAAGTATAAAACAGGAAGCACCAACTGAGTTGTTGATTACCTCAACCAAACTCTAGTAAAAAAACTCACCACGGTGCTACTCTTGAGGCCACAAGACCTACGGATAGCCCAACCTCTATGAGACAGACCCTAACTTTGCCACCACATACCAAATATTGGGTACAAACTTAGTTGTCTATAATTTCCATATTCAGGATGGGATATTGTACAGACTGGGACATCTTTGTGTTCCATCGAGCGAGTGAAACAAGATGATTTGGGAATCCCACTACAGTTGGGTGGCAAGACACTTCGGTGTTGAAAATAAAATGGTAATGTTGTAGAAATATTTCTACTAGCCAAAAATTCGACAGAATGTCAACAAGTATATCAGGTCCTGCACTACATTCTCTATTTCCAAAACGACCACTAAGAAATAGGGCATGTACAACCCCCATCCTACTCTTGACAAGAAATGGGAATCCATCTCAATGGACTACATGTCGGTCCTTCCATACACGAATAAGGAAAATGATTGTGTCTTTGTGGTTGTTGATCTCTTTTCTAAGATGGCGATCGTGACCGCCTGCAAGAAGAGAATCATAGTAGAGGCCACTACCCAGATCTTCTTTGAACGATTCTGGGTACATTTAGGAATCCCACAAACCATTTCTCAGATCAGGATAGTCGTTTCCTCATCAAATTCTAGTAGAGCCTCTGGTCACTGCTAGACACCAAGCGTACCAAGTCCACTCCCTTACACTCCTAGACAGATGGAAAAAATGAGGTCATTAATCAGATGATAGTGCATATCCACACATGTAAAATTCCAAGCACCCTCACACATGGGATGAGATTCTCCCCTATGTTTAGAATATCTATAACAGAGCCCTACATAGCTCAACCAACCACAACCCCTTTCAGGTGGTGTTTGGATTCCAACCATTGGGTCCCATGGATGTTGCACTACCTCTTGCGACCACCCCAACCAATTCATCACGTGCTCCAATTGAAGCTGACAAATCCTCCTGGTTCATTGAGTGGATCCAACACATCCGCCAATAGGTTCATGATATTTAATAAAAGTCCAATGCCAAGTACAAGTTGTGCCATGATTAATACCAGGTGCCACATAAGTTTTAGGTGGGAGACAAAGTGTGGTTACACTTTCAGAAAGAATGCCTTACAGGTCCCTATTAGAAGATTTTCCCACTCCATTATGGATCTTACACCATGACGTAGACCTATCGGCCCTCAGGTTGAAGTCCGCTCACAAGATCGTTCTTTATCTCCCTCGAGCCGAATTGACTCTTTAGATTCCATGCTAGAATTACAAATTATCGTTCCACAGGTCCTTTTTGGTAGCTTCCCTGTGAAAACAACGCTAGGCGCAAGCTCCCGTTCTTCCTATGACCATAGCGCTATGACCAAGGCACAATTCCAAAGGCGTTGTTCACAAATCGCAACTCACGAGTTCATGATTCGAGGCTCCTGACTCTTCTTTTCCAATCTCGCGATACCCGAGATCACGAAATGGGTATATCTTCTCTCTGTCAATTCCCTCCACGCGTGACCACCGTCTAAGCTTAGTGCTATCTCCTCTCGCTACTCGCCACTTCACAAGTTGTGGCATCTTACCTTGGCACCTTTCTTTCACGAAACCCCGAGAAGCAATGTTGACTTTTCTCCTCGCATTCTCACTACTCGCGGTTTCGCAAGTTTCAATGTCGAGCTCTCGTGCTCTTATCTCGAGAATCCCCGAGACGTGAGAAGTCAATGGATTATTGACTCCTTTCTCCAGGCGACGCATGTTCACCTGCCAATCACGTGGGCCCCACTTTGTGGTTCTGCCACGTGTCTCTAATGCCCAACTTCGACACTTCGCGACTTCGCTTCCCGAAGCGCTACCTCCTTTGTATCCCGACCCATGAAGTGCCAAGATCCTGAACTCCTCGCTACTCCTTATCGAAAATCATGACTTCGGGACTTTCGGGACAGAGGTCTTGACTTCCTATCCGCCGATATGCCTAAATGCCGAAATTTCGACACATCGTCAACACAGGTCCCACAACGGAACTTCCCGTCTTTTTTGGAGTTTCGAACTTCATGACTTTGCGAATCCTGATGCTAAGCTTTCGGTTCTTCAACCCATGAAACCCCGAAATGAGATTACATGAGTGATCCAATGGCCCCTATTGGCTCAGATCCTATAGCTATCCTAGCTCCTCGCGATTTCGCCACTCGCGACTTGGAGCACCAAATCTTTGGGTTCTCACTTTGCGAACCTCCGAGTTTGCGAGATCCCTTTATCTCTGCCACCTGTTCTCCTTCGATGGACAGCTAAAATTCTCTTGTGACTTCGCCACTCGTGAAGTTGAAGGACTTCCCTTTCTGACCTCTAATGTCCAAATCCCCGATATGGGTGATCTCGCGACACGTGTCCTCCTTCTAAAGGATGACTTAGATTATTTCATGGTTTTTCCTTTCACATCCTCACATATATTGATGCAAAGGTTTTAAACCGTAACTCCCCTGCTCCTCTGCAAAATCTGACGACTTTCGGGACTTCGTGAACTCTCCAGGGAGAATTTCGACCATCCAATGCCTCCTTGATGACTCTTATGAAGCGAACACAATATTCCTTCACTGGAACTTTTCTGCCTGCAAGTAACTTTGCAACGCCTCCCCTTTGAACGCTTCAAGGTACTAAACCTCCTGATCTTTTCTTCGACAACTTCGAAGATCCTATCCCTCCTGAGCTTGGTTGAAAAATCCTCAAGTTCTTTGGGGAAAATTCCTACGTTCACTCCTTGCAACACTTCTTCAAATACACTCCAATTATTTGAATTCTTAGACTCTGTGCACTCTCTATGACAATAGTCCTTCAAAAACTCCCTCAGGTTATAACTCTGAGACTTCACTCGGCCTGCGCACTCCTTGCACGGCTCCTGTGCTTAACTTGCACTTATGTGAGAATGAGAACAATGTTATCCCTCCTAAGCTTTCATAGATTGATACTCTGAACCCTTCAACGCACTCCTTGCGGACAATTTCACTGCACTCCTTGCAGGAAAACTCTTTCCCAGACAGAGAAACAATTGAAACTCATTCTTTACTCTCCCTCTCCTTAGATTTCAAACATTCAACATGAAATCATACATTCACGCATCAAAGAAAATGCATAACAGAGAGTAACAAACATATATCAATCAGCATGTACAAACACAGAAAGCAATTGAACACCATGATTCTGATCTAAAGATCTTTGTATTAATCCAGAACTTCTATACATGGGTTTTTACTTTACACAGCTCTCTTCTTCTGCTCTCCTATTCTCTCTTGATTGATTATGATGCTAATGTTACAATGATACAAGTGAGGGTGTCTATATTTGTTTTCCCTTCGGCTCCTAAAAGTGTCTAATCTAAGAATTCAAAGCTACCTACTTACATTTACTAGCATAAATGCCTCTTAGTCCTTCAGACGAGAGCAGGACACTACAGTTCTGATTACAATCTACAAGTACGCCCTTTCTTAATTGTTTCATTTATGTTTGGCATATCAAACTTCAAAACATTTCAAACAATTCATCGCGTGCCAAAATGCGTTGGTGTTTTCCCACGCTTGCTTGATGTTAGCGATGCTCCTGCATCATACTCCCTCGCTTGAAAATTTTCATGGGCTCTTGTCCATGAGCTCTCGCACAGTCTGTCCATGCTTCTGGATATCTTCTTCATTCTCCCAGCTGGCATCTTCAACTGGATGTCCCTTCCACTTGACCAAGTATTGAAAATATTCCTTTCGCCTGGTTCTTTTGCTAACTCTTTTGTCTAGTATGCTTTCCATCTATGGCTTCTCTGCAACTGGCATCTGTTTAGTCCACTGAACCTCTGGTTGTTCATTACTTGTTTCTTCTTCCTCAACTTTGTAAGGGTACAAATCTGAGATGTTTAATATAGGATAAATTCTGATCCCATCGGGTAATTCAATCTCATAAGCATTTGCCCAAAATTTCTTCAAGACCTTACATGGTCCAATCTTCTTCATCTTCAGTTTGTTATATGTCCTCTTTCAGAATATTTCCTTTCTCAGATGTGCAATAATCAAATCACCAACCTCAAATTGAATTTGTCTCATGTGTTTATCTACTCTGCGCTTATACTCTTGGCTCGAGTTTTTCAATCGCTCCTTCACCTGGTTGTGAAGTTCATTCATCGCTTCTGCAAAATCTTCTGCACTGGCACTTCTTATCTCATCCTGTTCTGAATCCCTTAGTTCAGATACTCCTCTTGGATGTGTCCCATAAACAATTTGGAATGGACTTTGCCCTATGCTTCTATTGATTGAATCATTATAAGCAAATTCCGACTGTGGCAGAATATTGTCCCACTAACTGTGGTGTTCTGTCACCAAGCTCCTCAACAAGTCTCCCAAACTTCTATTTATAACTTCTATCTATCCATTCGTCTGAGGATGATAAGCTGAACTGAACGAAAAGTTTGTTCCTAGCTTTTTCCATAAGGTCCTTCGGAAGTGTCCCACGAACTTGGTGTCTCGATTCGAAACTATGCTCCTTGGTAAGCCATGAGGTCGAATGACCTCTTTGGAAAAAATATTCACAATGTGAGTTGCATCACTGGTTTTCTGACACGGTATGAAGTGTGCCATCTTAGAAAATCTATCTACCACTACAAAGATCAATTCAAACCCTCTTTATGTTCTTGGCATCCTCAATATGAACTCCATGCTTACCGCATCCCACAACCTCTCAGGTATGGGTAACGGTTGGTATAAGCTTGCATTCTTCCTCTTCCCTTTTGAATGCTGACAAATTTTGCATTTGTCCATGAACCTTTTGATGTCTGCTCTCATTCCTGGCCAAAAATATGACTCATTTAACTTTGAGAACGTCTTGTCATGAAAGAAATGTCCGGCCAATCCTCCACTGTGTTTCTCCCTCAACAAATTCTCCCTCATGGAGCATTTTGGAATACAAAGTTGATTACCCTTAAACAGTAATCCTTCCTGGATCATGTATTCTGTCCATTGACTTTTGTCCCTGAGAATTGGATTCTCAGCTGCTTCATACACCTCCTTAAAATCTGGATCATCTCTATACATGTCCCTGAGATCATCAAAACCAAGTGTTTTGACTCTGAATTATTGCAACAACAAACATTTCCTGCTCAAAGCATCAACAACTTTGTTAGTAGTTCCAGAAATATTATTAATTACAAAAGTAAAGTTTTGCATGTATTCAACCCATTTTACATCTCTTTTATTCAACTTCTTCTGTTGAGTCACAAATTGCAAAGCATGATTGTCACCGTATAAGACAAACTCCTTCGAGATTAAGTAATGTCTCCATTTCTTCAATGCCTGAATAATAGCATAGAACTCCTTGTCATATGTGGAGTATTTCACTTTTGCATCATTCATCTTCTCACTGAAGTATGCTATCGACCTGTCTTCTTGGCTCAAGACTGCCCCTATTGCAAATCCACTTGCATCACATTTTACCTGAAATGTCTTTTTGAAATCCGACAACAACAAAATTGGTTGTTCCATGATTTTCCTTTTTAACAAATTGAATCTTTTCTCAGCCTCTTCTGTCCAGTGAAAATATTTATGTCTTTTCTTCACTATGTCCATCATCGGTGCACTAATTCCACTGAAATTCTTGATGAACTTCCAGTAGAAACTAGCCAATCCATGAAAACTTCTCACCTCAAATATACTCTTCGGTGATGGCCAATTCTTAATTACCTCCACCTTATCTGGATCCATCCTCAATTTATCTGTAGAAATAAAAAACCCCAAATAAATGAGCTCTTTCTTCATGAATGAGGATTTCTTCATATTTATCAACAACTTCTCTTGTTGTAATCTCTTCATCACTGTGGCCAAATGTTTCAGATGCTCTGCTTCTGTTTGATTGAAAATCAGTATGTCATCAAGGTATACTATGACAAATTTTTCGATGAACTTCTTCAGGACTTCATTCATCAACCTCATGAAAGTGCTCGACGCGTTTTTTAGACCAAACGACATGACAATCCATCCATACAACCCTTCATTAGTCTTGAAGGTTGGCTTCCATTCATCACCTTCTCTCATACGAATCTGGTGATATCCACTTTTCAAATCAATCTTCGAAAAAAATTTGGCTCCACTTAAGAAATCCATGAGATCATCCATCCTTGGCAATGGAAATCTGTACCTGATGGTTATCTTGTTGATTTCTCTTGAGTCAATACACATCCTGTAGCCTCCATCTTTATTCAGACTGAGAACTGTCGGAACAACACATGGAATCAATATTTCTCTAACCAACCCCTTGTCCATTAAGTCCTGGACCTGTCTCTTGACTTCTTCATTCTCTTGTGGCGTCAATCTGTACGTTGCTTTATTTGGCAAACTAGCTCCAGGTATGAGATCAATATGATGATTTACACTTCTGATCAGTGGAAACAAACGAGGTAGTTCGTCGACTATTATGTCAGCAAACTCTTCCAACAGTTTCTGAACCTCTTCCGGGAAATCATCTACCCTTGTATTGGTTAAAAAAATTTTAGGCTTCTTAACCACAATGAATTGAGGTTCCTCCTTCTTCTTAACCTCTGTAAGAAGTTCCTTCCCACTCATGAGAAGTACAATGTTGCTTACTTCAGGTTTTACTTCCTTGTCTTTGATTGGAAGCAACATGTGAGTTCTCCCATTATTTTCTAGGGTGTATGTGTTCTTCCTCCCATCATGAATCACATTTATGTCATATTTCCATGGTCTACCCAACAATAGATGAAAAAAATCCATGGGAATAAAATCACAAAGTATTTCATCTTTATACCCTCCTATGTTAAATTCAACTAAGCATTGTTTAGTGACATTTACCTGATGTCCTTTTTGTAGCCATGAAACTCTGTATGGACTTGGATGTTCAATAGTCTCCAACTCCAATTTTTCTACCATCTCTGTAGAAACGAGATTATCTGTGCTACCACTGTCCACAATGACTTTGCATTCCCAGTCTTTGGTCTTGCAAGTGGTCCGAAAAAGTCTGTTCCTTTGGACCGAACTCTCCACCTCCTTCTCCGATGTTAAGAGAAATTTTCGCATCTTCAACGATCTTCCAACTTTAGCATCTTCTTCCTCAACATTCCACCTCTGTTCTTCGGTGATGTGAGTCTCACCACCTTCTTTCTTTTTGTCTGGACACTCATAAGATTTATGTCCGAATTTTCCGCATGTGAATCATTTCACTACTCCACCTCTTCCTCTTCCTCTACCTCTAGTACGAGGAACAATGTTTCCATCAGCATACTGACCTCTCTGTTCGGTATGTTGCCCTCTCTGTGAGCTCGCACCTCTCTAAGTTTGAGTTTGAGGTTTCTTCCACTCTTCCTTGGGTTTCTGATTTCTATCCTGGGCAACTGATTTGCCTCTGGATTGACTTCTGCCTCGGCCTCTTTGACCCTTCTTTCGACTCAGCTTATCTTCAGCTTTTAAAGCCATCTGATAAGAATTTTCCACCATTCAGATGGCCATAATGCTCATCTCATCCTGAATGTCGTATCTCAGACCATTAATGTACCTGGAAACTTTTGCATCATTACTTTCGCGATGACCTACCCTGATGTTCAACCTGTAGAACTCTTCTGTGTACTCCTTCACTGACATCAGTTTCTGTCTCAAATTCTGCATCCTCCGAAACAAAGTAATTTGGTAATCCCTGGGAATAAATTTTTCCTTCATCTTTGCGATTATCCTATCCCAACTCTTGATTTTTTGTTTTCCTTTGAAGCATCTGTCAACTTGTAGTTCATCCCACCACAATGTTGCATGTCCTTTAAGTCTTGTGACAACATGTTTGACTTTTTGGTCTTCCTCGACATCTTCATAGTCAAAATATGTGTCTAGAGCTCTAATCTAGTCTAGAAGCTCTTCAGCATCCAGGTTTCCTTCATATACTGGAATATCCATTTTTTCTCTAGCACCCATCCTTGCAATAGCCCTAATTAGGCGTTCATTTGCTTCATCCTCTGCTGTAACTTCTTCTCCTTCATGTTCAGCTTCATCTTCACTTTTAGATTCACTGACATATCCAACATTGGTTGTGCACCTCTGTGCTATCTCCATGTCCTCGAGTCTGGCGAGTAGGTCACGCATCTCTCTTTCCATGGCTCGATTAGGCATCTGCCTACCCTTTCTTCTTGGCATTTCTCTCTCCTCTGGCGGATCGGGTGTTTGCCTGTCTCTTCTTCTCGGTGGCATGGTAAATCTTTCTTTTCCCTGCTATAGAAAGCAAAGAAATCTTTCTGAGCTATGATAGCAAACTGATGTAGACCTATCGACCCTCGAGATGAAGTCCGCTCATAGGATCGTTCTTTATCTCCCTCGAGTCGAATCAGCTCTTTAGAGTCCCTGCTAGAATCACAAATTATTGATCCATAGGTCCTTTTTGGTAGCTTCCCTGTGTGAACAACACTAGGTGCAAGCTCCCCTTCTCTGTGCGACCACAATGCCGTGACCAAGGCACAATTTCAAAGGCGTTGTTCACAACTCGCAACTCGCGAGTTCGTGAATCGAGGCTCCTGACTCTTCTTTTCCAATCTCGCGATACCCGAGATCAAGAAATGGGTATATCTCCCCTCTGTCAGCACCCTCCATGCATGACCACTGGTTAATCTTAGTGCTATATCCTCTCACTACTCACCATTTCTCAATTTGTGGCATTCGACCTTGGCACCTTTCTTTCATGAAACCCCGAGAAGCGATGTTGAATTTTCTCCTTGTGTTCTCTCTACTCGCGACTTCGCAAGTTTCAATGTCGATCTCTCATGCTCTTATATTGCGAATCCCCGAGATGTGAGAAGTCATTGGATTATTGACTCCTTCCTCCAGGTGACGCGTGTTCACCTACCAATCATGGGGGCCCCACTTTGTGGTTCTACCACATGTCTCTTATGCCCAACTTCAACCCTTCATGACTTTGCTTCCCGAAGCGCTACCTCCTTTGTATCCTGACACTCGAAGTGCCGAGATCCTAAACTCCTCGCTACTCCTTATCGCAACTTGCGACTTCAGGGCTTTCGGGACAGAAGTCTCGACTTCCTATCCGCCGATATGCCGAAATGTCGAAATTTTGACACGTCGTCAACGTGGGTCCCACAACAAAACTTCCCGCCCTTTTTGGAGTTTCGAAATTCACGACTTCGCGAATCCTGATGCTAAGATTTTGGTTCTTCAACCCACAAAACCTCGAAATGAGATTATGTGAGTGATCCAACGGCCCCTGTTGGCTCAGATCCTATGGATGTCCTAGCTCCTCGCGATTTCGCCACTCACGACTTGGAGCACCAAATCTTTGGGTTCTCACTTTGTGAACCTCTGAGTTCACGAGATCCCTTGATCTCTTCCACCTATCCTCCTCCAATGGACAACTACAATTCTCTCACGACTTCACCACTCGCGAAGTTGAAGGACTTCCCTTTCTGACCTCCGATGTCAGAATCCCCGATATGGGTGATCTCGCGACACGTGTCCTCCTTCTAACGGACGGCTTAGATTCTTTCGCAGTTTCACGAATTTTCCTTTTGCATCCTCGTGAATCTTGATGCAAAGGTTTTAAACCGTAACTCCCTTGCTCCTCTGCAAAATCTGACGGCTCTCGGGACTTCGTGAATTCTCCACGGAGAAATTCTATCGTCCAATGCCTCCTTGACAACTCTTGTGAAGCGAACATAGTATTCCTTCGCTAGAACTTATCTGCCTGCAAGTTACTTTGCAACGACTCCCCTTTGAACACTTCAAGGTACTAAACCTCCTAATATTTTCTTCGACAACTTCGAAGATCCTATCCCTCCTGAGCTTGATTGAAAAATCCTCAAGTTCTTCGGGGAAAATTCCTACGTGTACTCCTTGCGGCACTTCTTCAAATACACTCCAAGTATTTGAATTCTTAGACTCTGTGCACCCTCTGCGACAACAGTCCTTCAACAACTCCCTCAGGTTGTAACTCTGAGACTTCACTCGGCCTGCGCAGTCCTTGCACGACTCCTGTTCTTAACTTGAACTTCTGCGAGAATGAGAACAATGTTATCCGTCCTAAGCTTTCAAAGATTGATACTCTGAACCCGTCAATGCACTCCTTGCAGACAATTTCACTGCACTCCTTGCAGGAAAACTCTTTCTCAGACAGAGAAAGAATTGAAACTCATTCTTTACTCTCCCTCTCCTCAGATTTCAGACATTCAACATGAAATCATACATTCACGCATCAAAGAAAATGCATAACAGAGAGTAACAAACATATATCAATCAACATGTACAAACACATAAAGAAATTGAACACCATGAGTCTGAACTAAAGATCTTTGTATTAATCCAGAACTTATGTACATGAGTTTTTACTTTACACAGCTCTCTGCTTCTACTCTCCTATTCTCTCTTGATTGATTATGCTGCTAGTGTTACAATGATACAAGTGAGGGTGTCTATATCTGTTTTCCCTCCGGCTCCTAAAACTGTCTAATCTAAGAATTCAAATCTACCTACTTACATTTACTAGCATAAATGCCTCTTATTCCTTCAGACGAGAGTGGGACACTCAAGGTATGATTACAATCTACAAGTACACCCTTTCTTAATTGTTTCATTTATGTTTGGCATATCAAACTTCAAAACATTTCAAACAATTCATCATGTGCCAAATTGTGTTGGTGTTGTCCCACACTCGCTTGATGTTAGCGATGCTCCTACATCCCACCATCACCAAGGTTTGGGGTGACAATTATTTTGAGCTCAACATTCCCCCTTTCCTTGGCCTTCACCTAGTGTTCAATGTGGATCTCCTTCGACCATACTTCCCACCATTGTTGGACGCCTCAGAGATAGCAGAAAAATTGACACAAACAAAGCTCACCCCTAATTGCATGAAACAAGAATCCAATGATCATATTGTGGACACATATTTTAAGGGAACTTGCCATCAAAAGATCCAACTTTATCGAGTTGTCAAAGTAGGGTAGCTCCTACACCAAGGAAAGTGGCCCAGCTGGGGCCAAATTCAACAAAAAATTCCTCATCTGTTGGGGGAACTCAACGCAATGGAGACCACTACTTCCTAAGGGGGAGGATTGATCCAGATGGATTTCGGTGGCCTCCCACCTATTCTAGCTGACTCATTTTGTCAGTTTTCCAGTTTGTCAGTTTTTCCTAGTTTTTGGGTCCCTGGCTTCCGGGACTGTTTTAAGGCCCTAAAAAACACTTTTAAGGCTTGCCACTATCAAAATCTAGACAAATTTAGAGTCTAATGGAAACATGTGTAGTCCTCAGATATACCTTTCCAATGGGATATCGTGTGCCTAAAATAGAGATTGGATGAAAAAATTACGACCTTGGGAAGTTGATGTACTAGCTTACGCCAATGGGGCCCACATGAATTATAACACTTCATCTCCTAGGGTTAGGTTTTTGGATGTCTAGGGTTTTGGAATTCCTGTTTATTGTAAAAAATTCTTGGAGAGCCTAATTGTAACTATCTTCTTGCGAATGAGCGCAACCATCACATCTCTTCTTAGAAATAAGCCACCACCATTCTAGCAAGCTTATTTTCCACTGCATTTTACATTTTCAACACATTTTCTTATTGAATAGAAATCAATTTTACTGTATCTCTATTATTCTTGTGTCATTGTGTTAAGAATAATAATAATCTGTATTCATTTTCGCTTTGCTCATAAAATCCAGATCATTTGCATTATCTTTCCAATGAATATTGTTATGCCATAATCCAATCTCTGAGTTAAACATTGTCTTCCTAAAAAAACCGTTTTCACCTCATTCATACACTTTCTCCACTGGTGCAATTTTACTGAAAGTCTAACTTCTGTCAACTGCTAAAGAAAATAAATGAAGAATCAAGAAACATTTTTTAATGGGCACTGATAATAATAATAATAATAATGGTGAACACACAAAAACCTTTATATTCTTTATTTGTTGCTCCAGTAATATTTTACAACAATTTGGAATATGCAAGTTTGTCCTTTTTACATCTTTTTCTAGACTTATAATTTTTTGTAAAACTGGCTATCTATCAATTTTTTCACTTCTGGGTAAACTTCACTAAACAAAAGTTGTCTTTCTTGATGAGTATGAAAAATGTGGGTTAAATAAAGTTTTCCATTTTTGTGAGCCATGATCACTTTTCCTCTGGAAATCCCCAAAATCTCTAAAAAAATGGTATGAAATAATGGATTTTGGACTATTTTTGCATTACCCTTCCAAACCCCTTAGAATTTATTCAATTCCTTCATGGTTTATTTCCATGTCTACTTTCTGGACACTCTCTAATAATTTCAAATTAATCTGTATCTATGTGAATGATTTGGATCCAAATATTTAAACACCACTATTTTGCAATTTAGGACAAATCCAAGAAGAAATGGACAGTGGCCCTCTCTAGAAATTTTGTATCCCTCCTTACTATGGAAAAAACCTATAAGTTTCATCTCAATATGATCTAATAGGCTTCAGTTATGGATAAAATATGAAAATTACTACATGGCAAGTTGCTGACATGGTTGATGATGTGGCACCATGGGTCCACATGGAACCCTAAGAGGATTCCATGCCACCTCTACAACCACCTAGCGCTTCCCCCTCATCCTCTCTTTTTAATATATAAATCAAAAATAAAATTTATTAATCTTCGTTTCCACCCATACCATTTCCACATGACACAACGATAGTGGCCCCTGCCACCAACGGGTCCCATATTCACTAACCAACCTCCACCTGGTGCACCTTTATTAGCTATGGTGATGGGTGGGTCCCATTCTTCACCTTACATTTGGCACAAAACATGTCCCCACTCCATATCTAATGACATATATGGAGGGATGATCAATGGTCGAGGTTGATCTCGCATCTTCAACATGCATGTAAGTTAAAAACCCCTATGGGATGTGATAATGGTTTCACCCATGATACATGGTGTGTTATGATAGGCTTCACATCACCAAATAAATTTTTGAATCTACTCCCTCCATGATGTGATATGGCTTACTGATAGTGCTTGTGGTATTGGGCCTCCTCTCCATTGGTAGCCCCATCACGGTGGTTTTCCACCCCACCACCTAGGCATGCCACCCTACCATATTGGTCATGTCACCTTTTTTTTCCACATCATCACTGCCATATCACCTGACAACATCACCACTAACATCATCGTACACAAAAATTCCCAATTTTCTCCAAACTTTATAATTTTCCATTTTTTCCAATTTCCCCCAAAACACATAATTTCAAGAAACGAAATTTAGGTTACCAAGCACCTTCTAGATTATCCTCTACATAAAAACAATCTAAAAATCGACCCATATGACCCAACCATTACAACTAACGCTCTGATACCAATATGTGACATACCTAGTATCGACAAAACAAAAACCTTTCTTTGATACCAATCTGTAATGTACCCAACTACCAAGATGAGCCACACTACTAAAAAAAAAACTCTCTGACATAGCTTTGATACCAATCTGTAACATTCCCTTCACCAACTAACCTAATTTTTTCCTCAAAAACCAAATTGTCATGTACCCATTGACCCGGGTACCTCTAAATTCGCCTTCTTGGGAAAATTAATATTTCTGATGCCAAATATTAGAATCAAGAAGCATCATAAGACCACATGAAATAATAAAGGTTCATCCTATACTATAAAATAAAATATTAGCATGCCATGCACACCATTAACAACAATAGACACACTGTAAAACATCTCACAGATAAATAATACACAATGAAATATAAGTTACACAAAAAACAAAGAGATCACTTATGTTTTCAAATAAACATTCACCAATTGGATGTAGATGTCATTCATTCCACATAACCATAGAAAATCTTTCTTTATATCTCAAAAATATGTCTTCCATGAGATAGGGTTATGAATCGACAAGGATAGGTCCTAGGTTGACTCTAACACACACAACCAGCTATCAAGATCTCATGGTTTTCACAACCACAGAACAATCCTACTTTACCAAATCTCTTCCCCTTCATCCCACACAACCTAAAGGAATGAACCCCTTTTCT
Source organism: Picea sitchensis (assembly GCA_010110895.2). Lineage (NCBI taxonomy): Eukaryota > Viridiplantae > Streptophyta > Pinopsida > Pinales > Pinaceae > Picea > Picea sitchensis. The sequence goes on along the minus strand of SNQJ01S0065145.1, from coordinate 38,415 downwards.
TTAGAATAAATTCCCTCAGGATGTTCCACTTATTGTTTAGGGCTCCAATGCTACTGGTCAAGAAATATTAATGATGGAAACCCCAAGGATTCTCATTTGTGGACAGTTCTTTCTCAACTTCCATCATTCTCATGAACACAAGCATACATTCCTTTCTAGAATAATAAACAATTACTTGCATCCAACAATAAATGACTGTTTTCGTCCCATAATTCATTTCCCATTCCCAGACCAAGAGAAAGAATGACTCAGGAACCAATATCAATGAAAATGGTTGTTTAACCAAAATGAATGAGGAACCCTAAATGAGAAACCCCTAAATAACAAAAAATGGGGCTTATAAAATTACATGCAATAAAGAACCACACAACCTTCCCTATGAAGTTCATGTAACCACTTTTCCCAACTAAAACCAAGATGGTTAAATAAAATTTAATGAAACACGTAGCCCCTTTATCCCCCTATCTATGTCCTTGCCTGTCTTGCAGTCAATGATGTATTTTATTAATGTATTCATAGTGTTACATTTCTAGACACTCTAGTCTTTCAACTTTATAGGAACTCCAACCTTTCATCAAATAAAAAAATATATATTATTAATATGGGGACTCAAAACTGGGGTATTACATCCATGGGATGGGTAGTAGTGTTGTATATTATGTGATATCATATATCCTTTTTTAAAACCAACTAGTAAATTTTGACCTTTTAAATGACCATGAAGCCTGACTCTAATCATAGACCTTTAACCCTAACTCTAAACTTTATCATGCACAAAAACCCCCTTAAAGATAACTATGGTAACCAAAGGCATCTACTTTTTGAAAAAAATAAAGCGGATCTCTTCTTAAAGGACTTAAACACCAAATGAAATCTTCTATCATATAAGAACAATATTGAAGACATCTATCATAATTTTACAAAAACCCTTTCTATCTCCATCAAAAAATTAGCTATCAAAATGTTGTGTAAAATGAAGCATAAAAGTGTGTAACACCCCTGTTTCGCCCAACTTGTAATTAATAATTTATTAGGGTTACCATACTGTGGCATGGGAATCGTGTAAATGTATTATTATTTGAGTTACCAATCACTGACTGTGGGGGTGAAGCCTTGAAAGTGCTGGCCATGATATCGCTAGAGGAAATAATGTAAAAACTATAAGAGAGGGTTTATTATATCAAATAACCCCAAATTTACTTTTGATGAGGATAATAAACCTCCTTTGGATCCCAAGGAGAGAAATAAATTAATGAAGAAATGACCAATGGTTGAATTATCAACCACCCCCATGAATGGAAGCATGGTCTAACTGTATAATGTCAGCCTGAAGTACCATTGGTTTTAGCAAAACAGGCTGACCTAAGTTTCCTTTTGACAAAAGGAACGGGATAGGAGAGATGTGCGTGCAAGGCATGTGAGGGAATGTAAAGAGGAGAGTGGATAATGCGAGAAAATATTCCATTAGAGAACAAGTATAGGGCCATGATATTGATGCAGAGAAAGCATCTGATAAACCTCGTCGAGGTCGTGACAGAGACAGAGAGAGATATATGAGAGTATGTAGAGAACAATACCTGAGAGGAAGGTCATGAGATTGATGCTGAGAAAGAATCTAATAAACCTCACAGAAGATGTGAAAGAGAAAGGATCGATGGGAATTGGGATAAATTCCCTGGTGATATCATGGCTTGGCACGAGGGTGACCAGAGTGCTAAGAATGAATGCCTCTGAGCCTATGCTTGGGTGGAAGGAAGAACACCCACAATCAGTTAGTTGGCTACCACCTATAATAGATAAGTAATCACATATCTTGTTTATTTAAGTGATAATTGTGAATTAAAGTTGGATATCCTATGAATGTTGCAGGGATGTATATGTATCCCTTCAATTTTGCCTAATTGTGTATTTAAGAAAATAAAAAATTCTCTGGCTTATACACATAAATGCCTTAGCCCTGTGGTGGCTCAAGTTAAAATAAATGAACTGCAAATTCATTGACTTTGGGTATAGCCTCACGTGTGCATGCCGACACTCCCAGTCATTCTGAAGGAAGGGATCGGTCAAAGACAATGAGAGGTAGTGCATGTGTGCACAGAACCACTGTAAGGCACGTAGGGATTGAGAATCCCTTTAGTTCTAGAGTTGATAGATGAGCGCAAGAGGTGTGTGAAGGATTTATGTAAGCGTTAAGTTCAGGAGAATTAACACAAATTACCTAGGTACTTAAGGAGATGGAAAAGATCAGGTAGGATAGCGATATTTAAGTCCCAAAAGGAGACATCCTTTTGTTTTGAAGACAAATGGATGATATTAGTTTGGGAGAAGCCGAAGCTATTCACGATTGTTAGATATGGAGAAAGAATGTGGGTGTTAACCCTTAGAACCCTTTAGACTTCGCGGGTCCGGTGTATCGAGCATATTCATTGCACAGGAGGTGAAACCCTCCCAAAGTACTAAAGTTAATCTGGGCCATAGATCTGAGAATACCCAAGAAATATCCCATCCGTCAGATCTGTGATATATTCAGTCTGGATTTGAAAACTTCGGGAGGACAAAGGTTTGGTATCATCAAAACCCCCGAAGTACAGAAGTCCCAAAGTTGATGTGGATCATGGATCTAAGGATCCTTTGGGATCCCTCATGATGATTCGATCGTGGGGACATTAGTATCAACATTGATATCCTGTGGGAGCCCATGTGTTGAGTGACAGGGTTTCTAGGTGTCCCTCTCAGAGTGGCACACACTGAGATCCAAAGGACCCTTGAGTTAAAGTTACGAGATGAAGAGTCAAAGAAGATACGAGACATCGAAGCCAAAGGGATAGGTTGTGTCATCTCCTACACTTTGGGTTAAATCACTCCGAGAGAAAAGGGGATGTGTTGAACAAGAAATCCTGAAGGCCGGAGAGTCGGAGTTCATCTGAGCCATCCATCAGCTAAGGAAAAGTGTCAGTAGATATTCCATTTCTGGAGATAGACACTTCAAAGGAAAGTGGAGTCACGTGAGTTGAGAAATCCCAAAGTAAATCGTGACCATCTATTTGAGAGAGACACGCGTCGACAGATCATCGAATTTAGGTGAAATCTCTCCGAGAGAAAGTGAGTTGGGAGAGTTTGAAACTCCCGAATCCCGAATTGTTGAAGTACTTTATACCCATCGATCTATAGGAGACACATGTCAACAGATTATGTACTTTAGAAGCGGGATAAATCAATGCAAAGTAGAGGGATGCCCGAAGTGGATCCCCACTGTTGAATGATATGGACGCATAGTGCATGATCCTTAAATTTAGAAGAAAACACTCTAGGAGAAAAGGTGGTGTGAGCATCAAGGAATCTTGAATGTCAAAGTCCCGAAGTGGATCCAATCCGTTGATTTAGATGGAGGCGTGGTGATCAATCTGTAACTCCGGGTATGGAGTAATTAAAAGGAAAAAGGTGTAGGAATGTTTAAAACTCCCAAACGTTGAAGTCATGAAGTATATCAGGGCCATCGAAATATCTAAGGACATGCGATGTCAGATCATGAACTTGAGAGGTTTGCCACTTTGGAGGATTTGCATGGTGGTCATCTTGGCACCTGTTGTCTCGTCATCTGGTCATAGCCCACGGTCATATGAAAGTTAGGGGAATGAAATAACCCGAAGAACTTGGGAGAGGATATCTTCTAGCTTTGAGCTCATTTCAGAACATGGAGATCGTGGTTGAAAAGCTCTAGAAGAGTAGAATGGAATAGAGACCCCAAATGAGGGTATTGATTCTCCTAAGAAGAGAAAAAATTTGAGTCCCCACCATGGGTGTGTTACAAATTGGTATCAAAGCAATGTTACAACACTTAGCCTTCTTGGGCTCATGCACGAGTTGTATGGAAATATTTCTAGAGGAATTTAAGGGGTAACACCCTATCTCACCGCATTCCTAAGAGGCATAGAAAACCACTACTGAAGAGATGAATGAAATCCTTTACTATTGATAGATGTTTTGGAAATTGGCACTATATGTTGCTAATATTCCTAAATAAAGAAGTTGACTTCATTGTGAAATTGTACGTGTTGTTGTACAGTCATAAGATTTGGTTACCAAGGCTAAGATGAGCCTGTGGAGAATGTTATTGCCAAACATAAATCATTTGCATAAGTTCCTTGTGTAGAAGAATGAAAATTTAAATACAGTTGGGATTTTACCCAACAATATTGAATCATGCTAGTCTTTGACAAAGGAAGCCTAGATTTTCTTGGGAAATGATATCCGATCCTACAGGAATGGGATTATGATGAAGAACACTCATAATTAAACTAAAATAACAATGTGAATGGATGGAGAGGATCCGTAGTAGTAATGATTACTACTTTAATGAAGGGTTAAACCTAGTATAGGTGTATAACTCCTCACGATCAAAGGAATGACTCTGGTGACCATTCCTTGAAAAGAGAGACCATTCACAACTCTCGGGTTTCAAAGTGGATAGAGAAACAATTTTTTTTTCTAGGTACAGGAATTGCTCAACATGGTTTTTCTAATAAAGTTGATAAACAAAGCTATAGAAATATAGAGTGGTTGAGTGATAAATCACCACAACCTCCCTTACTTGGTGGATAGGAAATTAATCTGCCAAAGTTATCGTAGGAGGAGGAGACTAGCCTTCATCCCTGGCTATGCTGAATAGAAGGAGGAATTCTAGGTGTAATCGTCAAGACCGATCTTGACCTAAAGGTACTCTGGATTTATGAACTAGGATACTTAGTAAGCAACATAATTCAAAATTGCATTTGGGATTTAAGGGAATAGTCCAAATGGTAATAGACATTAAATTGTTAAAATTAAGATAAAATGGTTGACTAACAATTGGTCCTGTATGTGGTAAAGGAATTGTTGGGGCACTTCTAGAAGACCAATGGGCTAGATTGACATCCAGTGGTGGATGGTAGCCATACAGATATAGTTGGAAGCTAGTTTAGCTGATTTTTTTACCTTGGGCATGGTTATAATTGCCCAGATTGTATTTATAAGTTGGGTAATGTTCTAGGGAGATTGAGGAAAGAGTGTTTTCCTTCTAGTTGTTATCGTATGAAAAGGGAACCTAGTTATGACTATGTCCGATTCAACTTCCATGTGAATGTCGTATGAATGACTGCAAGCTCTCAACTGAGAGGGAAAATCAGTGTTGAGTATCCCTATGAGGCTTGTCATATGAATGGTAGCAATATCCTTGGAGAAGGATCTGGAAGTCGGATAGGTCCATGTGTAAATGATGCACATGCATGATGTAAGGATATATGTATCCTAAAGGCATAGTGTGCCTGCCTTGATGAGTGATATGTAAGGCAAGAATTTCACTTTCCAAGATTAAGTGAACACCATGGATGCATGGTTGACTCCATTTTGAAGATTCATGAAAGTTCAGTTTTAATGATAGCTTAAGGGGAATACACTCCATTCCCTCACGAAAGACTAGTATAAATAAATGAAAGAGTAAATGAGAAAGGATGGTTTGTATCAGGATATGAGGCAAATGATTATGCCTTGAGGATCACATAAGAATGAGTTTTAACAATCATGAGTTGACTGATTTTAGAATAGAGATGTATGTAGGTTGTGAAATATACCCATGGCATCTACACACAGACTTTTAATTATGCATATGGTTAAGTACATCATGGATGTAAGTTAACAAAACCAAAATATGTATGGATACATAATTTGGGTGCATGACAAAGATGCATTTTTATATTCCTTAGTGAATAATTGGTAAACAACTAAAGATAACTCAAGGTTGAGGCCATAAAAGATATTGATGGATGTGCATTAAGGAATTTGCATGTTAAGGGAGTTTCTTGTGGAAGAACTACGTGAAAAATCTGTCAGGAGGTTAGAGTCACAACCTTAATAACTGTTGAGAACTGAGCAGTGAGCTACAAGCTTATATATAATAATAATAATAATAATAATAATAACAATCTTGGATTACATTTTTGAAAGAATCATGTAGTGAATAGAAGACTAATGAATGAATAATTGAGTATGTTTGATTGAATAGGCTTGGTTGAAGTCATGTTAAGAAAAGGAAGATGTATGGATCTGATACCCAAGTAGAGTATGTGTTACACATTATTTTAGTCACCCTTGTGATGGTTCTACAACATGTGTTCAGGCTTCCAAAAGAACCTTTCTTCATGAGAAAAGTGACTAGCTCCCTTTTCTACAAAACTTATTTTTAGAAGGACGTCGTAGGCCAACCATAAGGTACAATGCGAAAATGCCTGATCTCTACAGGCTGTCATGAAAATGTCTTGCGACGTTTCCGCAGGCTGCACCATATCCACGGTGTGACGATGTTGGAAGACTATGAAAAGGTCGAAGTTCACGAAAGTTCTAGAAGGGATATTATAGAATATGAGGTGGAATCTGTATGGTTGGGATCCTACTCACTTTTTTGATTTGGTAGGATCACGCTAATCTCTTTAACCATCTCTCTTTATCCTATATAATGATGGATTTCTCATGGAAAAGGTTAAGCAAGAAAGAAAGCAAAGAATTAGTGAAAGAATAGGCCGAGAATTGTGTGAGGGATTCTATTTCAATTGATGCTTCAGGCCTTTGTTGGTCCATAAAGCTATTATGGATCTAATTCATGGAAGTTTGGAGCAAGTGTGTGTGTTGGAGAAAAGGGCCACCGAAAGGGAACCTTGCAACATCAAGGTTGTTTGGTTGTATCTTCCACTTTTACTTAATATAATACACTGACATTTTTCTTTCCCATAAAATCATTCTCATTTTATTACATGACTCCTTGATCACATGTGTAAGTTTTCATTGAATATACTATTGTTTCTTTCACTTTGGTTGGTTTGTGTTTCATTTCAGATCCAATATCACAAGAGCACCAGAGCAGAACTGGGACAACAAAGATATAAGGAAGCGATATTCAAAGGCATGTCACTCATGTCTTATTTGATAGTAAACTCAATGATTAAATCTTAGGGAAAGCATCATGTCCTATCTTGTTTTGTTCTAGATCTAGGTGGATCTGTTTATGTCTACATTCACCCATTTATCCAATAACAGTATGATTCAGGAAGAAAATCCTGATCAAATCAGGATACTCAAGAACTTGACAGAGGAGATGCATGTGAGCCGCTCATTGGAGGGAAGACCGATCGCATTCGTCGAATCGACTTCACTATCCACTGGAGTTAATGGATCAAACACAATTCATTTGATTAGATCGACGGTCAAGGACCATTGCAGAGTGCGAAGGTGTAATTAATGGACGTTCTAATGAACGCACCACAATCAACCAACGTTGTTGATCTCGTCAGGGTGGAGAATCAACGACCACGATTAAAAGAGTTGGGTGAGCACTTTTTCGTATTTGTGAAGATTGAACTCTCTGATAAAGAGCGAGCATATTGGGATTCCACAATCGATGGGAACCGCCAATACATGAACGATCGGTGGGATAACCTGTAAGGAACCCACACGTTAATGTCGCGTAAAAATCATACGGTGATTGGGTTCTGTGGTTGAATTTAGCACATCAAAGCTCTGTTCTCAATCTAAATTCTCGTTCAAACACTTATGTGTTGGCATTATTATTATCTAGAAATCGTGTGGTTAAAATTGATCGAGGGCTATGATTGGTGACCTGGGATCATTGCAGAGATTTCATATGCACATGGGTTAATGTCGAGACCTGTACCCATAATTTAAATTCAATATAGTGTTGTTTTGAGTTTGGGATCTGATCGTAGATCGGACAGACTGTATTCATTGCGGAGTTCAGAAGGAGAATTAAATTGCGATCTAGTTGAGGTTCCACAATCCCTTGCAGCCATTGGATCTAGGGAAAAATGGATCTACACCGTCGATTTGAAGACAAGGGGCTTAGCCATGATCATAGTGCTTGCACATGGGAGTCCAAGGGATAACGCCTGAAAAGTATAAAGTTGAGGTCACAAGTCTCGGTCGCATGGAGAGAAAACAGATTTCCTCTAGGCCAGTCAAAGAAGATAGAGTTTAATACTCTGCCTTAGACTATGGTCGTGAGGACTGGTTATATGGGAATAAAGGTGCTCATATCTAGAACATTGCATGGAATTGCTTCAAGGAAGTGCATGTTTGCATGAAGGGAAGACAATGAACCCTCCATTGAGGAAGGAGGACCTTCCAAAAATTTTGTGTACATTATATGGATGTCAAAGGAATTCTTAAAGGAATTCATGTGAAACCTGGAGTTTCATGAATGACGATATTAGGGTTGTGATCGATTCAGAGTAGAAAATATGGTTCTGCTAAAATAATAAATATGGACAAAGAGTCCATATGGTAATAAGTTGGTTGAATTCAAGCACACCTTGGCAAGAGTGCCTAACTTGAAAAGTGATAACCTGAAATCGATGCAAGGGTGCATTGGGTATGAATGTGGCCACGAATGTTGTCACATTCATTAAGGTCAATTGGCATCTGAATTTCATTTTGAAAAGTTGATATACTGAATTGATGCATTTGTAAGGAATGAAATTTCCTTTTTCTTGTAACATCAAATAGATAAAAGTGATTTGATTGTTAGCATGTAGTGTGCACAATTTAAGAATTTTTTGTGATGACATTATAAAGGTGCAATGAAAATATATGTGCATGGGAAACTAACAATTAGTTTGGCTGATTGAAGTTGAAAGTGAAGGAAGAAAAGGGTTCTTGGATATGGCAGCATTGTAAGCCCATAAGGAAGAATAATTGCCTGTTGAGCCAAACCTCTATGGGAAGGAAATTCCCGTAATTATGAATCCGATTCCTGTGTGGAAAAAATATGAAAACAAAATGTGGAATTTGGAAATCTGTTAGTAACAGATTTACAAGAAAATTTTGAATTTAAAATTTATGATGATGTCTCATGAATTTATGTATTTCTGTGATACAGGTGAGAAGAAAATATCTATCCATAAATGAAATATGAAGGCTGTCAAGCTGTGAAATCATGAAAAATGGCTACTGCTGAGCCATGAGAACCCTATGGTAATCCATGATTGCCTAGAATATGTTGTGTTGAGGTAATTGAAGCCAGAGGGATGCCTCGATAGAAAAATTGTGAGGGAGACCTTGATTGTAAGGCTCGATAAAGTCTCTGGAATTATTCATGTGCGATAAAACCTTGGCAAGGGAAGATGGATCACACATATGTGATGGATATTCAAGTAACTTGTAATTCATAAAACAAACAAAAATGTTATGATTCCCATAACAGATTGTAATTCCTACCTTAAGAACATTTATGAGTCTTGTAATGTCATGGAAAAAATTCCAAAAGTTTCTACAGAAAATGATTTTTTTTCTATAGGAGACATAAATTGTGGTTGTTAAGCGACCTGCAAACATGAAACATAAGGACATGAAGGGATACCAAATTGAAATATTAAGAATTGGAGTTTCTATTCTGATCCCTCGCATACAAAATCTCTTCAATTTAGAAGTTAAACAAGGCTTCCCTCAACCTTGGACTCAAAGCCTCATTGTACTTATTTTTTAAAAGTGGCGATAAGAGAAATCCCTCTGATTACAAGACCATCATGATTAGACCCATTTCAACTAAGCTATATGGAAGTATTTTGGAAAAGAAGATAAGCATATGGCTAGAAATCCACAGAAAAATAGCTGAAGGTTAGTTTGATTTGAGAGGTTAGCATTCAATGGTGGACCACCTTATCACACTTAAGATCATTGCAACAATAAATCTAATATCCTTTGCTTTTTCATTGAATTTAGGAAATATTTTGACATTGTTCCTAGACCCAACCATAATAGGTTAGAAGAGATAAAATTTGCCTCCAGACTCAGAGTTGTTGCGGTAAGGTTGTATGAGAATTTTATTTCCAAGTTTAGGAGAATGATTGTTGGTCAGAAGAAATTAACTGCAATATAGTGGTCATGCAAGGTTTTCCCCTATACCCTATACTTTTTGGCATTTTCATTGACAAGTTAGAAGATTGTTTGGAAGCCATAGGTTATGTTGGACCAAATCTTTCTAGTATATTAATTTTGCTTCTTCTCTATGCCAATGATATTTTTCTTATGACAAGAAATCCCTATGACCTTAGTAAGTAACTTAGAATCATCAATGACTTCTTCTCTAGTGCAGGTATGACTATGAACACTGACAAAACGAGGGTTATGATCATTGATTCCAACAAGATCACCTAAAATTCTTTTGTTTATGATAACAATATCTTGGAGGAAGTTCCTTTGTAAAAGTATCATGGAATTTATATTCATCACAAGTTCAATTGGAACTATAACATCGAGAAAATGATAAATGGAGGGTGGAAATATTATTATGGGCTTGAAAATAATTGTAAATTGGAAGACATTTGGATATGGGATAATAAAATATCCTCTTTGGGACTCTTTTCACTCCTGTTATATTATATGGATGTGAAGTTTGGGGATGTAGTATATCTCAAGAATCCTAGAGAAAGACATAGTAGATCCAAATAATTTTATAACTTATAATCTCAAAATTAAAGGCAATACACCCTATACTATCCTCCTCAAAGAAGCAAACCTTCCCCCCATTTATAGAACAACTATGATTGGGTATTTACTGTATAAGAAGAAGATAAAAATAATGTATGACAAGAGACTCCCCAAAATTTCTTAAAACTCTATCCAAAATCACCAACGACTCAAGCAGGGATGGCATAATGATGCAAAGTATGGGCTAAATCATTAAGGAATAACATAAGATGTTATTTTTCATAATACTAATCATATAAAAATAGTGTTCAAGATAAATTTAAGGAGAATCTATAGTGTGATGAAGAATTAGAGGATAAAATAAAATAAAGATATTATAAGGAGGTGGTTAGCCCTAATCTTGAATATCAAAAGTATCTCTCTGTTTTTACTAGCATAAAGAAGAGTTCATCAATATTGCTACAATAATAACTAATTCTCATGAGACTCATAGTGAAATTGGGCATTGGGAAATCCCCAAAACACCATGGGAGGAAATAATTTGTCACCTTTGTGACACCAAGGGGGTTGAAGATGAAAATCCCTTTCTCCAAGAGTTCATTATGTATACCCAAAATAGATATCAATTTCAAAGTATTTGTCACAAACAAACCTTCCTCGCCTTCTAATCCATCAAAACTTCTGTGATCTTGGAACACTTATCTTAATACTTTTCAAGCAATGAAATAACATTTTAAATAAATCCAAGTAATCTCTTACTAGACCAATTTTGGTCTTAGTGGTTAGCCATAATGATCATCATGACCATTATCATATAAATTAAATATTTCTTAATAATCTTTATGATTATTATTATTATTTTTTGTACTGGAAGAATCGACAACTTGGGAGGTTCTTGTACTTGCATGACATCAGGTCGATTCCCATCTTCTACCACTATAACTTCCAGGTGTATCCACACAACCCACAAGCATGGGGTACGGGTAAATTGGGGTGAGAATCGAACTTGAGACCTCCTTTTTACATATTTCTTTCCATTTACACATCACCTGCTAGTTAGTCTACACCCCTGCGAGCATTATGATTATTATTAAATAATATTGATTTTAGGGGTTAAATTTAGTCATTCAATTAATTATTCTTTTTTCTTTTCAAAAAAATTGTTTTCTTTTTTTTCTAATTTTTTTCCTCTTATTATTATTTCTAAAACAAATTCACTCAGTTTTTATAAGATAAGTTTGTATTATAAAAGATCCATCAAATTTTCTAAAAACTATATAAAATATTTAAAAATTAGAACATTTTTACAAAAATATTAACAAACTTTTATAACTTAGAATTAATAAGAATATCAAAGTTTATAAATTTCAAAATAAGTATGGATCCTTAAAATTTTCCCTACTATACTTTAGAATATGTTTTTTTAATAATACTTATTAATGTATGTAGTTATTATTTTCCAAAGATTTATACTGATGATTTAACCTTAATTTTAAATATTAAAATAAGAACAAATAATTATGTGAGTGTGTGAATTTATATTAAAATACTTAAAAAATCCAAAAATAAGATAGGTGGTAAATAATCCAAGAAAATATCCAAAAATAAGATGTGAAGGATAATCCAAGAAAACATCCAAAAGTAGGACGTGAAGGATAATCCAAGAAAATATCCAAAAACAAGACAACTGGAAGTGATTGGAGGAATGAGGATATCATTAGGCCTATAGGTGCTTTATATATCCCAATACAAGGGATATGTGTAATTCCTTGCATGTTCAACATGGATTTGACACATAGCATTAAAAAAAATATTAATAACAAACTAAATATTTCAATGTCCCTCTTAACTAAAATAGTTCAATATCCAACATTTCAATGTCCTTAACTAAAATACAGTTCAAATATCAACATCTCTCCTCTCTCTCTCTCTCTTATATATATATATATATATATATATATATATATAGTAAACATTTCAATGGTGTGTTTCTTAGTATGAGGGAGATGTGTAATTCCTTGCATGATCAACATCGATTTGAAAAACCTGAGTAAAGGTTTGCACCTCAAGGGATTTGATCTCTCTTGGTACATGATAGATATGGATTTAAAATGGATCAACATTGGTGGTTTAAAAATATAAATATCATGGATATATGTTTTATGAAGGAGAAAATATAAATTCAAATATAATAATACTATTTTTTTCCCATTAATAATATTAATCGATTTTCATTTAAAAAGCAACTGTCTAATATATTGATGTCTGTAACACCCCTATTTCCCCCAGCTTGTAATTAATCATAAAATAGGATTACCATGCTAAGGCATGTGGACAATGTAAATGTATTATTGTTAAACTACCCATAACTGACTCTTGGGGGGGTGAAGCATTGAAGTACGAGCCATGATATCTCTAGAGGAAAGAAATTAGTTAATGAAGAAAGAACCAATGGTTGAATTATCAACCACCCCCATGAATGGAAGCATGGTCTTACTACAATATGTCATCTCGAATTACCATAGAGACCTGCAGACCCTAGCTTCCTTATGACAGAAGGAACATGACATGTCAGAAACCTTCTGAAGGAGGGAAGATAAGATACATACAGAGACATCAAGAGAGGAGACATAGGGGATGAGAATACAAGCTCATAAGGGAGATGTGTGAACCCAAAGGAAGTTTCAAGAACACGGCCTAAAGGACCTAAACGCGAGCTTGATGCTGAGGGAGCATCTGATAAACCTTGCAGGTTCATTGCGACATAGAGAGTTTCTCTGAGAGATGGCGTAAATTCCCTAGTGATATCATGGCTTGGCACATGGGTGGCCAGAGTGCTAAGAATGAATGCCTCTAAGCCTATGGTTGGGTGGAAAGGCGCACACCCAAAGTCAGTTGGTTGGATGCAACTTTTAATAGATAATTATTCTCATACCCTATGAAATTAAGTTGTAATTATGTAATGAAATGGGATATTCTGTGAATTACCCAGGGAAGTGTATGTTTGCTTAATGCTTATACTGTATCTCTTTATACTTGATTAAATAGTAGGGTATAATGTGAATGACCCTGGGGTGTGTATGTTTGCTTAATGGTTATACTGTATCTCTTTATTCTTGTTTAAATTATGTATTTAAGAAAGTATGGATTGGGCATATTTTTTATTCATAAATGCTTATGCCCTGTGGTGGCTTAAGATAGAGCCATGAACTGTGATTTCATCGAACTTAGGTATAGTTTCAAGTACACATGTCGACCCTCCTAGTCATTTTGATTCCCTTGGAGGATGGAGTTTGTTAAGCTCAAGAGAGGTAGTGCAATTATGCATAATCTCTCTACGAGGAAAGCAGAGACCAAGAACCACTTAAGTTCTATACTTGATGAAGGAGCGCAAGAGTTGTACAGAAGACCCTTCTAAGTGTTAAGTCCAGGAGAAAGAGCACAATGCTATGAAATCCCTCATAACTGACTAATCTCAGGAAGGATAGTGAGATTCAAGTATCGAAAGGGAATATCCTTTCGTTTGGAAGATGAACGGACGATATCCGTTCAGGAGGATCTGAGGTATGTCATGACCGTTAGATTTGAAGAAGGAGTGCAAGCGTTAATGCCTCGATTCCTTTAGCCTTCACAAGTTCGACGAATGTTGGTAATTGTTAGGACCACACAATGTACCTTTTTGCCCATACTTTTTTCCACTGTTACACTCTTGATCACTCACATTTAAACTCATATTATCACTTTATCCTATCTTTCCAAAGGTATATAACGTCTCTTCTCTTTACCAAACGTTTAATCTGTTTTGCATATAATTTCACATAACTCTCGTACTTAACCATTGATTAGAAATGTATAAGTGATGAAACAGTTCAAACTGCAGATTAGCATTCGAGGCCTGTGCTGAAACAACAATTCAAAGAAGCTGTTACACAGTCCATGGTCGACGATGTTGAAACACAGAAGCTGTTACACAGTCCATGGTTGATGATGCTGAAACACAGAAGTTGTTACACAGTCCATGGTCAATGATGCTGAAACACACAGGAAGCTGTTACACGATCTATGGTCAACGATGCTGAAACACAGAAGCTGTTACACAGTCCATGATCGATGAGGTTGAAACACAGAGGAAGATGTTACACAGTCTATGGTCAACGATGCTGAAACACAAAGGAAGTCGTTACACAGTCCATGGTCAACAACAACTCACACAAATTGACTACAACAGCCACATCGTGAGCCAAGCATCAACCATCGCTGCTACCTGAGAAGTGCTGAACAGTCAAAGCATAAATCCCGTGGCTGAAACAACCCGCGATTTGCGATGCCGAAACAACATGCAACAACAGCAACAAGAAATAACTGTTACTCCAGCCGTAACAACAACACCTCATTCAAGACTTGTAATAGCATTCTGTTGCGAGAGACTAAGACATCCTATTCTGGTTTAGAAAGGCGATCTGACTAAGAATATGACTCAGATATACATCTGTAATTTTTGATCAATTGTATCGAAGGGATTCCCTCTTTAAATAAGAGGAAATCATCATTCAAGAGGATATCCAGTTTTTGTACTAAGAAAGTTTCACAGAGAAGGACATACTTCATTTTCAGATTGTAATATGATACATTGATAGATGAATAAAAGACTGTTTTGAGCATCCTTCTCTAGCCTCTTCGTCTCAGGGGAATCTTTTGAGAAGGGAGGGCCCACCTTCTTCACAAGATTCACCCGTTAGTTTTATAGTGTGTTAGTGTGATCTCCGTTTATGCCTTGATTAATTTTTTCTTTGCTAAAACACTACTGAAATCTGTCCTATTTAGAACTCTGTTTTATTGAACGTTACATTGTTTTCATGAAGTTCATGCTTGGTCAATTGTTAATCATTTTAATTAGAAATCTTGTGTGATGGATTTATGAAGTTTGGTAATCAGAGACTGGTGATGAAGGTTCCTGCTTAAAGGAAGGAATTAGGGTCATGTTCTCTGTTAGAAGTAGTCGGCTTTCAATTATTTTCATGAGTGTGCTAAATCAGAGACTGGTGCTGAAGGTTCCTGCTTAAAGGAAGGAATTAGGGTCCTGTTCTCTGTTAGAAGTAGTCAGCTTTCAATTATTTTCATGAGTGTGCTAATCAGAGACAGGTGCTGAAGGTTCCTGCTTAAAAGAATGAATTAGGGTCTTGTTCTCTGTTAGAATAGTTAGCCTTCAATGCATTAATGAGTTCATGAAAGTGTGTTAATCAGAAACAAAGTACTCAAGTTCCTACTTGGGAATAGGGTCATGTTCTTTGGTTATAGAATAGTTGTTCTTTCCTGTTGTAGTTGTTATTTCAATGTAATCTAGGATTCTTTAGATTAATCATCTCTTTAAGCTCTGCAATAAGTAGGTTGCTTTTCTGTAATTCCAGTTAGAACTTCAGTTCATTCAAGGCAAGTGTGGTTGATATAGTTTCCTTTACTACAAATCTAGGTTGCTTTTGGAATTGAGCATATATAGTGCATGGTTACCTTTGAAATAACAAACTTCCCTGGGTTGACAATTTATGTAACACTTGATTGTTTAAATTAATTAAGCAATTATAGTGACCAACATTTTGGCGTCGTTGCCTGGGAAGGTAATTTTAGATTTCAAAAGCACTTATGATTTTTCAGATACAAAGATTGCATGAGAGGACACGGAGACCCCAAAGATACTGACCCTACAGGTGGCAAGGGAAAAGGAAGAGGAGGAAGAAAGACTTACATTGACGAGATTATATCAAAGTCTGAATCTGCTGCTCAACGACCAAACTTTCAGAAACAAAAATACCAGCCTTCATTTCAAGCAAACTTTGAAACAGGGAAAGAAGTTTGGAGTCTTGAGACAGTCCAGAAACTAGCAGGAAACATTGAGGACAGAGCAAGCGTAGCAGGAGAGCATACATAAGAAAACATGGATGAGTATAATGAAGAATTGCATCACGAAGAACAGGCAGGTCCTAAAGGAGAGGTAAATGATGAAAACTCTTTCTCTACATTAGGATTTCCTATTGGTGATCTTCCCAGAGGATTAGCCCCCATGAAAAACATTCCACTCTCAGCACTACCTAATTTTCATGGTTTGTCTTCAGAAGATCCTGATGAATTCCTTTTTGAGTTTGATATATTATGCAGAAGTTATGATTACGTTTCCAATGATCAAAAATTAAAACTATTTCCAACAACACTAAAAGGAAATGCACTAAGATGGTTTATGAGTCTTGGAGGCCATGTAATCACAACATGGGACTAAATGAAACAAAAATTCCTGAATACATACCAGGACTATTGCCGAACAAGAGAAAAGAGGGAGGAGCTATTTAAAATGATGTAGAAAGAGGATAAAAATCTGGAGGACTTTGTAGAAAGGCTACAGTACAATCTACAAAGATCCAGTCACCCCAATGTAAGTAAAGACATTCTTAAAACTATATTATTAAAAGGAGTAAGGGATGACTATCTAGATATGCTGAACATGCTTGGAAAATGAGACATATCTAAGGAATCATACGATGA
Source organism: Picea sitchensis (assembly GCA_010110895.2). NCBI lineage: Eukaryota > Viridiplantae > Streptophyta > Pinopsida > Pinales > Pinaceae > Picea > Picea sitchensis. The sequence goes on along the minus strand of SNQJ01S0065145.1, from coordinate 21,408 downwards.
AATTGTTAATTTATGCAAAAGATGTTCAAGAGGAGCTTCAAGAAATAGATCAAACAACAGGGACACCACATTTTCAAGAGTCCAAAAATCAGCCAGTGGGGGAGCAACAAGAGCCGAGATAGGTAATTTACTTGAAGGTTTTAAAACTAAAATGTTAAGCTCTTTTTCCTCACAAATTGACACCCTGCAGATTCAAAAGAAGCAAGCAGAAGAAGAAGCATCCCTGTCCATATTTTGTTCTCAATGCAGAGACAAGCACCCATGAAGGGAATGTCCATTGGAAAAAAAGCCAATCTGCACCATCTGTGATAAAGATCATGATACTCAACAATGTCCATCTTTACCAGGGATCAATGCAGCATTACAACCAATGGATGAAGAAGCTGAAGCTGTCTATTTGTTGACACAAAAAAGGCAATGGAAACCGCAGGGACAAGGTATGAATCCTAACATGCCATTTGCATCTTCTAATCGTTGGAATAATTATCCTTCTTTCAATCAAATGAATTACCCCCCCTATAATCAAATTCAATATCCTAATAAAATGAATTACCCACCCATGCAACAAACTAACCCACCCTTTGTTGATCCATCAATGTGGACTCCTTGGCCTCCACAACAAAAAAAACCATATCAGAACCAATGGAATCAAAATTGGAGAGGACAACAACCCCCCTTCCAAAATCAATTACCTCAATCGCAATTCCTACAACCACTCTCCTTACTAGAAGGTACTCCACCGAACAATCCAATGATGAGACCCCAGCTACATGTACAACCTAACCCTAACCCCAATAATAAAGCTATGCAGTGCATTGATATTTATAACCATCCTACACTTTCTCTTCTCCCTGCGCAATGCAACGATATTCATTTACGATACGGGAGAATAGTGGAACCTACCATAGCTGATGTTACCTCTTCTTATAAAGAGGAAACAAAAAGGCATGATGTACCTGAAGAAGTACAATCATCCTCTAACAATGTTGCTGAAACAACAATGCCACCATTTCCTGAGCATTTAGCCTTGACTAAAACACCTGAGCCACCAGCCTTCAATATTCTAGGGGAATTACAAAATTTATATGTCAAAATTCCTCTACTACAAGCACTCCGAGACGTACCAATCTATGCCAAGACGATGCGAGACATTTGTGTTAAAACGCCTGGTAGGAAAATTAAGGATCCCCTTACAGTCCATGTTATGGGAGACTTGTCTGCACTAATGTCAGGTAAAGCTCCCCTAGTTAAATATGGTGATCCCGACCACCCTACCATTCCAGTACAAGTTGGAAAAATGATAATCCCTCGAGTCCTGGTAGACCTAGGTGCCGCTATCAATATCATGATTCTGGAAACCTTACAACTGTTACAACTGCAAAATGAAGTCAGAGATACCCCAACTATCCTAGAATTGGCTGACCGATCCACAATTAAACTAGAAGGAGTCATTGAAGACCTCAGTATCTTTGTAGAATCCTGGAACTATCCAGCTGACTTTGTGGTACTACAACCCAAAACAAAGTTGGGGGGCCACCCTCTAATTTTGGGTAGACCTTGGCTAGCCACAACATATGCTTTTATCAGCTGTAGATCGGGTTCAATGACAATTTCAAACGGTTACAAAACTAAACAGCTTACCCTCTACCCTCACGCTACACCCTTGATTAATAATGATAATTTTGTATGGGTAGATTTTGATGATCAACCTACTCAACCCCTTTTGACTATCAGACAAGCTCTAAGCCTGAAAGACTCCACCGAGTATGAAGTAATTAATAATTTTATTTGCGAACCCTCCTCTGTGACTCCAGAAACTCATAACCAACTAACTGCACTGTTGGAGTCTGATAATCAAGAAAACCTCAACTTGGAAAGCCCACCTCAAACATCTAACACCATCTCCTCTAAAAGCATACCAGTAGAAATTGAACCTGGCAAAACACTGAACATAAACCCTAATCTGACAGATGCTGAAACACAACAATTAATGAAGTTACTTATGGAAAACAAAGAAGCATTCGCATGGGATTATACATATATGAAAGGAATCTCTCCCAAATTATGTACTCATCAAATATATATTAAGGAAGATTGTCGACCAATCTGCCAATCTCAACGACGAGTGAACCCTAATTTAAGAGAAATCCTTAAAGAAGAGCTTCAAAAATTGCTCAATGCAGGGTTTATATATCCTATATCAGATAGTGAATGGGTGTCCCCGTTGGTAATAGTTCCTAAGAAAAATGGGAAATGGAGAGTATGTGTGGATTATAGAGCCTTAAATAAAGCTACTCAAAAAGATCACTTTCCATTGCCATTCATTGATCAGGTGTTAGATAATTTGTCAGGGAAGAAATTTTTCTCATTTTTAGATGGTTTCAGTGGGTATAACCAGATCAAAATTGCACCCCAAGATCAAGACAAAACCACTTTTACTAGCCCTTGGGGAACCTTTTCTTATAGAGTCCTCCCATTTGGACTTGGCAATGCACCAACAACCTTCCAAAGAGTAGTTTTAGGAATCTTTTCTGATATGCTTAATGACTCTATGGAAATCTTTATGGATGACTTTACTCCTTATGGTGTTTCTTTTCAGGAAGCACTACAAAACCTTGAGAAAGTGCTCAAATGATGCATACAAGCCCAATTCTCCTTAAGTACAAAAAAATGTCATATGATGACGAGTGAAGGAATAATGCTTGGACATTTTATCTCATCTCAAGGAATTCAGGTAGACCCATCCAAGATACAAGTCATTAAGGATCTTCCTACTCCCAAAACCCAAACAGAGGTAAGAAGTTTTCTAGGACATGTTGGATACTACAAAAGATTTATCAATTTTTTTTCCAAAATAGCCTCTCCCCTATTTGTGTTACTGATGAAAAATGTTGAATTCAAATGGACTAATTCTTGCCAGGAAGCATTTAATACACTTAAACATCAGTTATCTATAACTCCTATTCTTAGAGGACCTGATTGGACACTTCCCTTTCATATATCCTCTGATGCTTTAGATACTGCAATAGGAGCTGTCTTGGGACAAGAAGAAAATCATCTCCCTTATGCTATCTATTTCATCAACAAGAATATGACTCCTCCTGAACTCAATTATACAATCACCGAGAAGGAATTCTTAGCAGTTATCTACGCCATTAATAAATTTAGACATTACATTACTAGCTATTCTACTTTTTTCCATACTGATCACTCAGCTATCAAATACTTAATGAACAAACCTATCACAAATTCTAGAGTCACCAGATGGTTACTATTATTACAAGAATTTGATAT
>SNQJ01S0065145.1:0-13069 GCA_010110895.2 Picea sitchensis | reverse complement strand
GTTTAATCTGTTTTGCATATAATTTCACATCACTCTCGTACTTAACCATTGATTAGAAATGTATAAGTGCTGAAACAGTTCAAACTGCAGATTAGCATTTGAGGCCCGTGCTGAAACAACAATTCACATAAGTTGTTACACAGTCCATGGTCGACGATGCTGAAACACAGAAGTTGTTACACAGTCCATGGTCGACGATGATGAAACACAGAAGCTGTTACACAGTCCATGGTCGACGATGCTGAAACACAGAGGAAGTTGTTAAACGGTCTATGGTCAATGATGCTGAAACACAAAAGCTGTTACACAGTCCATGATCGACGAGGCTGAAACACAGGGGAAGTTGTTACACAGTCTATGGTCAACGATGTTGAAACACAAAGGAAGCCGTTACACAGTTCGTGGTCAACAACAACTCACACAGATTGACTACAACAGTTGCCTCATGAGCCAAGCATCAACCATCGCTGCTACCTGAGAAGTGTTGAACAGTCAGAGCACAAATCCCGTGGCTGAAATAGCCCACGATTTGCGATGCCGAAACAACATGCAACAATAACAACAAGAAATAATTGTTACTCCAGCTGTAACAACAACAACTCATTCAACACTTGTAATAACATTCTGTTGCGAGAGACTAGGACATCCTATTCCGGTTTAGAAAGTCGATCTGACTAAGAATAGGACTCAGATATACATCTGTAATTTTTTATCAATTGTATCGAAGGGATTCCCTCTTTAAATAATAGGAAATCATCATTCGAGAGGATATCCAGTTTTTGTACTAAGAAAGTTTCACAGAGAAGGATGTACTTCATTTTCAGATTGTAATATGATACATTGATAGATGAATAAAAGACTATTTTGAGAATCCTTCTCTAGCCTCTTTGTCTCAGGGGAATCTTGTGAGAAGGGAGGGCCCACCTTATTCACAAGATTCATCCGTTAGTTTTATAGTGTGTTAGTGTGATCTCTGTTTATGCCTTGATTAATTTTTGCTTTGCTGAAACACTACTGAACTCTGTCTTGTTTAGAACTCTGTTTTATTGAACATTACATTGTTTTCATGAAGTTCATGCTTGGTCAATTGTTAATCATTTTAATTAGCAAGCTTGTGTGATGGATTTATGAAGTTTGGTAATGAGAGACTGGTGCTGAAGGTTCCTGCTTAAAGGAAGGAATTAGGGTCCTGTTCTCTATTAGAAGTAGTCAACTTTCAATTATTTTCATGAGTGTCCTAAATCAGAGAATGATGCTGAAGGTTCCTGCTTAAAGGAAGGAATTAGGGTCATGTTCTCTGTTAGAAGTAGTCGGCTTTCAATTATTTTCATGAGTGTGCTAATCAGAGACAGGTGCTGAAGGTTCCTGCTTAAAGGAAGGAATTAGGGTCCTGTTCTCTGTTAGAATAGTTAGCCTTCAATGCATTAATGAGTTCATGAAAGTGTGTTAATCAGAAACAAAGTACTGAAGTTCCTGCTTGGGAATAGGGTCTTGTTCTTTGGTTACATAATAGTTGTTCTTTCCTGTTGCAGTTGTTATTTTAATGTAATCCAGGATTCTGTAGATTAATCATCTCTTTAAGCTTTGCAATAAGTAGGTTTCTTTTCTGTAATTCCAGTTAGAACTTCCGTCCATCCAAGGCAAGTGTGGTTGATATAGTTTCCTTTACTACAACTCTAGGTTGCTTTTGGAATTGATCATATATAGTGCGTGGTTACCTTTGAAATAACAGACTTCCCTAGGTTGACAATTTATGTAGCACTTGATTGTTTAAATTAATTAAGAAATTATAGTGACCAATAGTAATCATCGTGAAGGGGAAGGATCGTTTGAAGTCCGAAACCCAAATTCACGAGGTGATCTGGTCTGTAGATCCAAGGATCTATCGGGACCTACCTTGACCATCAGATTTGTGATTTCAGAGTTTGCACAATGGGAAAATCATGCGTTTGTGTGACTAAATCTTTAAAATTCGAAGTCATGAAGTCGACCTAGACCGTAGATCTATGGATCCTATAGGACTCCCCTCAATCTTCCTATCCATGAGATTTGAGTTCATGGATTGTGAGTTAAAGTGGAGTTATCTTTTGAAGGTTTTAGAATCTCGGGAGCTTGAAGCTTCAAGAGGTCAAATTTCATGATAGTCAAGTAACTTGAAGTACCTAAGTAACAAGAAATATAGATGACATAAGAATATGGCAGAGGGGATGGATGAAAACCGTTTAATGGGAGAAAAGGCCATCCCTATCGTCAGATCAATTCAGACACTCACTGAGTTGTCGAACACTCTGGAGGAAGACCTATGCAAGGAGTGCACCAGGCCAACACTTGGACGGAGTGTTGAAAGATAGTCCTTTGGAAGATGTAGAAAGGTAGAATTCCTTGGGAGACTGATAAAGTTCGAGAAGCTTGGAGGGGATGGTGCAAGAAGCATACAAGATTCAGACTTATTCCAAGTCTATAAGATTAGGAGAGATAGCATTTTTAGAAACGCAAATGAGACCTAAATTCAAGGGCTCACAGAAGGATCAAAGATCGACGCCTATGAAACATTTGGAATATTTCAAGTTAGGGAAGAAGGTGTAATCTTAGGAGGAGTAGCAATAGTGATCATTGGATTGAAAACGGTGGAGGATATCTGGACCGTTGAAATCCACGTCTAGACACTTAGGAGTACGTGCAAGAGGAGATAAGATCCCAACCGTTAGAGCTGAGCGTGAGGAACAACAACCGTTGGATCCCAAGGAAAGCGTACAAGGCCTAAACCCTTTGAAAGTGCACAGAAGAGTGGACTTGCAAATTTGTGAAGTTCTGAAGCCAATCAGAACCATCCATCGTCAAGGTTGATAGGTAGTAGCAGATCCAAGAGTTCGAGGATTCAGACATCGAAAGAATTGTGGGAGAGAAATCTAAACTTCGCAAGAGGCAAAGTGTGAAGTAACTTTGAGCTGTTAGATCCAGAGAGACATGTGGTGATAGATCACAAGCTTCAGGTAAATTACATTGGAGTTTAAGTTGATAATTGAGACTCCCGAAGTCTGGAGATCTAGAGAGCCGAAGCAAGCCTCAATCGTCTGATTCAAGTGGACATGTGGCAGGAATTCGCTTACTTCGAGGGGAAGTGAAGTTTGATATTTGAGATCTTAGAAGTCTGGAGACCTGAAGGAAATATCGACCATTGATTGAGAAAATGGGCGCAAGACCATTTATCTAGTTGAAAGGTCAAACCCCCGAAGCAGAAGTAGAGCCGTTGAATGAGAAGGACAAGTGTCCACAAATTGTCGACTCCATAAGATTGACGTATGGAAGAAAGGAAAGTTTGAGAATTGAGAATTCTGAAGTCCAGAATTCTAAAACAAATCACAACCATTGATTTGAAAGAGGTCATATCTGATCCGCACCTTTGAAAGGGATAGATATGAGCCGTCAGTTCATAAGCACTGCCAAGATTTTGAGATTGGCAGTCCCATAGAATTATGGGGATTTGAGATGCGTGAAATTTAAAAAGTTGAGGGCAAGTCGGAATCCAAATCATGGTTTTGAAGAAAGGACATGTGGAGGCTCAAGGAGAATTGCGAGCCAAAAGGTATTTTGGTTTCAAAACGCCTTTGTTCGTGCCCGCAATTGTGTGTTTGCATGATTTTATCACCCAAGGTCACCTCAAGGAGGGGCTTATCAGAAAAGGGGCTAGCTCCCAAACTCAGATATTTCCCAAGCGCGAAGGGAAGGTCGCGGGTACCATTAGACCTGCACTCAGAAGTTGAAAGGGTCTATGTTTAATTGTATATCAAGACCATCATGGTATCAAAGAGTCATTAGCTTCAGAATTGGATATCCTTGACCGAGAGGTCAGACTGGTTCCCTGACTTCCCAAATTAGAAACCATGGATGGAGAATATGTCCTTTAAGAAAAGAGAAATTTTTTATGCCCCGTCATGGGTGTGTTACAAATTGGTATCAGAGAATGGTTACAACACTTGGCCCTCTTGGTCTCATGTACGAGTCACGTAAGGAGGTATTGTTATCTTCATTTACTCCTTGGGGAGAAGGATTGCAGATCGAACCTATGATTTTAGGAATTCTTGTTGAATTTCAACAAAAGAATTTTTTTAGTCCTTTGCCAAAGTGATAACTACTCTTATCGGAGTAGGGATATTCTAATTAACATTTATAATAAGAGTTGAATGTGGAAATATGAGGTTGGCAGGGTTCTATCAAGGGCAACTGAAGCCTGAAGGACGAATGACCTGGTGTTCGTAACACTGCTTCTAAGCATGGGCAGTTGGAACTTCAAGCACAGATGATGGTAGATTATATAATGGTTAATACCTTTCTGGTCTTAAAGGAATTTGATACGATCAGGTAGGATCCATGGTAGTTATAGTTATTTCTTTATATTAAATCAAAGTATATAACTCCTCAGGACCATAAAAAAGTGAGATGGGTAAAACCCTATGGACTTTGAGGCAAGAAGGTTTTCTTTCTAGACGTTGTCACACAAAGAGGAAAGTGACCCTGGTTGGTTATGGCCTTAAGAGAAGGCAACGCCAATATGAGATATGAATGTGATATTAGTCCTGTAAGTGACTGAAATCTCAAACTAAAGGACCTTATGATGAAATTAAACTATCAAGAAAATGCATGAGGTAAAAAGGTGCAAGAGATGCAACTACTTATACATGAATGTGTATACATGATCATAATGATGATTGGAAGATCCCTGGGAAAAGGATATAGAAGTCTGATATGTCCATGTGTGTGAATGAGATGGAAAAAGTGCAAGCAATAAGCCAGCATGATGAATACTTATCTATGTTTAATTATGCTTGAGTGCATGGTTTTAATGCATTATGGAGCTTCCTAATATGAAGCCTGATATAAATACCAGCTAGGTATGAATGATATTAAACATGCAAGTGATGCCCATGTATGATGTAAGATTATATTTATAAGATACAATATGGTTGCGTCAATGAGTGAAATATAAAGCAAGAATTTCTCTTGTCCAGAATAAATGAATACTATGGATGCATGGCTGACTCCATTTTGAAGAGTCATGAAATTTTTGTTCCAAATAATAGATTGAGGGGGAATGTATTCCCTTTCCCCAGGAAATACTAATATAATTAGATAACAATGGTAAATGAGCAAAGATGCTCTATTTTCATAATAAGAGGCAAATGATTATGCCTTTGAGAATCACATGAGAAGGATTGTGAACAATATTGAGTTGAATGATATTAAAAGTAGAGATGTAGGTGGGATATGAAACATATCTATGAATGCTAAAGGTAGGTTTAATATTATGAATATGGTTAAGTACATCATGGATGTAATTTAACAAAACTAGAATATGTATAGATGCATAATTTGGGTACATGACAAAGATGCATGTTTATATTCTTTATGGGATATTTGGTAAACTGCTGAAGCTAACTCATGGCTGAGGCCATCACAAATAGTGATGGATATGCAATAAGGAAGTTTCACGCTGAAGGAGTTCCCTATGAAGGAATTGTGTGAAGACTCTGTCAGGAAAAAAAAGTCACAACCTTAATGACTGCTGAGAATTAAGCAATGATCCACAAGATTATATATGTATACCAGAATCTTGAATTACATTTTGAAAAACATCATGTAATGAATAGAAGACTAATAATGAATCTTGACCATTCTGATAACCTAATGGTAACATGCATGATGCACAGGTTCATCATTCATTATGGGAACAATATTTTTCTATTAAAGCATGTTGATGTATCCTAAGAGTTAGGATGGGCCTAACCCAGGGTTGCTCAGGAAAAGAGAAGAAATATCACAATAAGAAGTAGATTGCATAAGTAAAGGGGGAGAAAAGGAGGAAGACTTTCCTCACCCTAAGAACCCTAAATTGTTTAATAGATTCATAAGATTAAAAGAGAAGCTGTGGAAACCGGTATAGTTGGTAAAAGGAAAGTAAACCCCCTGAGTATGATTAAATGAATAAATGAGTAAGTTTAATTGAATAGGCTTTGTTGAAGTTGTGATTAAGAAAATACATTGAGGCCTTAGATATAACTCGACTAGGTTGAAAAGTCCTAGGCAGTGTAAAAAGAGTTGGAAGAAGGGGAGAGTCCTGAATTCTTTCCTTGCTGAGTATTATGTTTTCTCTTGGATGAGAAAGTTTCTATGATAATGAAAGTAAAAACAAATTGACACCATAGTGACAAGGATTGTATTTCTAAAGAAAAAATTGAAATATGTTTGTGTTGCACTTGTGGAAAAATTTGAGGATAATGTGATGAAGTGCATAAAGATATGCTAGGACATTTTGAAGATGTTTTATGAATTATGAATGTTATGATACATGCATTTGGTTTAATATTAGAATTAATGTGATTGTGACTATGATGATGCATGCTATGTATAGAAAGGAATTGGATCTATTGAGGAAGACAATATCCAATGATGGGAAACCTCAAGCAGAGGATGACCATGAGAAGGTTGCCTTTGAAAGATTGTTGACAGGGCTATAAAAGTCCCCATAAAGCACTGCTGATGAGGTAAAAATCAGAAATAGGGTGCTAGTAGCCAAGAACCAGTATGAAGCTATTTGTGCCTATGTGGCACAAGGTATGAAAGGATTTGGTAAGAACCCCTTCTAAAATATTTTATTTTCTTAGTGTTACGCTTGAACTTTTGAAAGGCACTTGTATGCCTTGGGTACCCTAGTAAGGTATGATTCAGGAAGGAGAATCTGAATGATGGAGGTATGAACCTCTGGTAGTAAACATTGTTTGTAACCCTTGGAATAATTCATGAACTGATATGTCATGAATGCATTGACCAATAAAGGAATGCTTAAATTAAAGACATTCATGTGAAACTTTTGAGTTCATGTGTATTAATTTGGGATCATGATTGGTTTATAGTAGGCAATATGGTCCTATTGTAAGAATGAAAGAAAATGAATAAGCCATATGAGGAAAAGGTTGGTTAAAGTCCAACACACCATGGCCAAGAACTGGTCATAAAGTGTGAAAAACTTGAAAACAATGCAAGAGTGCATTGGGTATGAATGTGGCCATGAATAATTGGCACATTTGTTAAAATCCTTTGAAATGTTGAATTACGTTTTGAAAGGGTTGGTATGTTGAAATGAGGCATAGGAAAGTAATGGGATTCTCTTTTTATGTTTATATAGATGTGGTGAATTGTTAGTATGCATGGTTTTGAATATAGATATATATATATACATAGATGCATGAGAGACTAACAGTTTGTTTGGCTGTGTAAAGAATGAATTGCAGGGAGGAAAGGGGTCTTGGATATGGTAACATTGTAAGCCCATAAGGAAGACCAATTTCCTGTTGAGCCAAACTGCTATGGGAAGGAAAGTCCCATAATTATGAATTTGGTTCCTGTGCGGAACAAATATGGAATAAAATGTCGAATTTGAAATCTGTAAGTGACATATTTACAAGGAAATTCTGAATTTAAAATTTATGATGATGTCTCATGAATTTTTGTATACCTATGACACAGGTGAAAGGAAAAGATCTGTGAAGAGTGCAAAGATGATAAACTGAAATCTCGGGTTCAAGGGAGAACTAGGAAAAGGAGTATAATCCGATCACATTGAATAGAGACTAACAATTTGTTTGGCTGTGTAAAGAATGAATTACTGGGAGAAGGAGAGTAACCTCTATCCCTATCTATTACAATTCTGGGAGAAGAAGAGTAACCTTTGTCCCTATCTATTATGGCATCAAGAGAAGGAAAGTAACCTTTACCCCTATCTATTACGGTGTCGAGAGAAGGAGAGTAACCTTCATCCCTATTTATTACGGTGTCAGAAGAAGGAGAGTAACCTTCATCCCTATCTATTACGCTGCTGGGAGAAGGAGAGTAACCTTCATTCCTATCTGTTATGGTGCCAAGAGAAGGAGAGTAAGCTTCATCCCTAACTTTAGATAACCCAGAAGGATGTCAAGCTATAAAAGCATGAAAAATGGCTACTGCTAAGCCATGAGAACCCTGTGGTAAGCCATGATTGCCTAGAATATGTTGTGTTGAGGTAAAATAAGTCGGAGGGATGCCTCACCAGATATATTCTGAGGGATGCCTCGATTGTAAGACTCAATAGAGTCTCTGGAATTATTTTTGTGAGAGAAAACCTTAGCAAGGAAAGATGGATCACCCAAGGCACTGTATAGTAGAGAAAGGGATGCATGAACCTAGGCACGGAGGGTGACTGACCGCAAGGAAGAAGATACCATGATAGTTCTTGTAAACTATTGGGATCATGCACACAATGAGTATTTATTCTTGTGCGATAAAACCTTAGCAAGGAAAGATGGATCACCCGAGGGACTGTATATTAGAGAAGGGGATGACTGAGTGTAGGCCTGGAGGGTGAGTGACTGCAAGGAAGATGAAAACTTGATAGTTCTTGTAAAATATTGACGAGGATCATGCACCCAATGGGTATGTCAAGGAAAAATAATGATCTTGGATAACAAAACAACCATGTGGATACAAATCCACAAACTGCGCAGATCATTATTATGCTAGGATTATGAAATTTTCCTACAACTTTTATGCAATGTTTTGGCATAAGACAATGATTAACATGCTTGTTGTCTAAGAATTATTGAAAGCAGGTGACCATGATTAAAATTCTGAAAAAGGACCTGACCGAGGAAGAAGGATAAAGATTTATGAAACAACTGAATGAGAAAGGCATGATAGGTGTTTTTGCGAAAGAACACCGAGGACGGTGTTCCTTTAAGGGGGAGGGAATTGTAACACCCATGTTACCCCCAGCTTGTAATTAATCATAAAAGGGTGAAATCATGAAGATGGGTTACACTTTTGCTTGTTTTATGAGAAAAAAAACTGTATTTTCACAAGTTATTCAACTTCCGACATACAAAAGTATTTTTTTTATTTAGAATTTCACTTTACAGTAAAAATAAAACTTGTGAATAATTGTGTTAGATTTCCAATGACTATTTTTCAATTTTTTTTTATCACGATTTGATATGTCAATTTGACAATTGTTTAACAGTATGTTCCTTAAACATGAAATGAATGATAATGAGTTACTTATTTCTACAACAATGTATCTATTATTAAACTTATGTTTTTAAGAAACAAAATATAATGCAACAATCTACAGAGACTCTATTTTATTATGACTATAATTTTGAATCTAACGGATGAATATTATAATTTCTAGAATTTTTTTAAGTTGACCAAGCTGAAAACGTTGTAGATTTTAAACACATGTTTTTCTACACGTTGTATCTATCTTAATTTTTACTTAAAACTAAAATCTAAATATACCCTTTTGAAAATAACAGTTTAAGGATTATGAATATATTTTTTTCCAAATTTTTCATTGTATATTTTTAGAGATACCGATATTTCATTTCACCGAATCATAATGTCTGCTAAAAATATTATGTAGTGATGTTTTTAAAAATTAAATAAAATTAGATAAAAACAAAGAAAATGAAAACAAATTATAGGAATTGAAAGTAGATTCAATTTTGGCAATGTTGTTGTCAATTTCAAAACCAAATTCTCAGTATTTGTAGGAGTCCGCAACCTCTGAAGTTCAGTTAAGCTTGGGGGAATTCTCTGGTTTTAGTTTTCAGTCCTAATTTCCTTTTTTTCGGCCGAAATAATATTTCGGCCCAAAGAATAAAATCTAACGACAACCATCAAAACTGAACGGTTTCCAAGGTTTTCGGTCGAAAAACCATTCTTTCGGTCGAAAGACTGTCAAACAAATTCCGTCCATCGGAAAAAATGAAATGACACGTCGTATCGTTTCCTTTCGTGCCAAATTGTATAAATAGGCTTTCGGCAAAACATATTTAACACAATTCATTGAATGGACAGACATTTATAAGCTCTAGGATAGGGATTTCAAAGCATTTCTATTATTGATTGCAGTTGTATTATTTTCTTTCTTTATTTCTTCCCTCTGTTCCATAGGCTTAATCGTAGGATCGATATCGATACATGGTGGTTTTCTAGAGCACTTAAACAAAGTTCCGAATCATCGTTTTGTTCTTTGTTGAATAAGGTAATTAATGTTTGTTCAAGTTTTTATCGGAATAACAATTTATATGTTGAAAGACAAATGTTGAGCATTTTTTCAAGGTGATGTCTTTGTTGAACATATCTTTTACAGATAACTATAAAATTCATGGGAAACAAAAGTTTGCGCAAGAGAAAATATGATCGCACTCGAGATGATACTCTCCAAATCAAACAAAGGAAAGAGATTTATTGAAGAAAGAAACAAGAACGTGCAAATATTGAAGAAAGAAACGATGATAATGTGAATAGATATTTTCGACAAGAAGAAGCTCAACCAGGTATGCATGCACATATGATGATCAAGCACATGACACACATTGGGACTGTATTCAGAAAGTACAAAATTCAAAGTATAGACTTCAAATTTAAAATATTGTAAATAATATAATTGATTGTAATTACAATTTGATGTTTTTCAAAAAACATAAATAGATTTGTCTCATTATGTCGAAGAAGACGTTGATACTGAAATTGAAGCAGAAGATGTTGAAACCAAAATTGAATCAGAAGACAAATAACCTATAGGTATGTACATAAATTTAGATTAATAAAAGATGAACACTCAAGTATATATAACTTAGTGAATTTGTGTTCGGGTTATGTTTTTTAATATAAACTTTAAATTGAAATATGCAGGAGAATCTATCAACATTCACGATGAAATATTAGAAAATGTTGATACTGACAAATTTGGGAAGAAAAAAGGATAAGCATTATATAAGATATCGAACTAAGAATATGTATAATATTTTTTTCAAAGATGAATCATTAACAATGCAGGATCAACTTTTACTTTGTCTATTGAAGTCAAGAAAGTTAAAAGAAGCTACATCATTATTGGGTATTCAAAAGTTGACAAAGGATACAAAGGTGCAACATAATGTCTTTAACAATATAACTAATGTATTAAAATCTTTTGGAAAATCTCGAAAAGAAGATGTCCGTGTTGCACATAAAACGTTACAAACAAAAATTGTTTTAGGGAGCAATATAAAAGATCGTTTGACACTACACATGGAATAAACGTGGGAACGTCAAGAAAAACATTGCACAAACATAGAAAATTTTGTTTCCAAATAGATGTAAATGATGAATTGGCTTGTTGGACAGTGATTTCTAGACAACCCTACAAATATAGGCTTGTAGAAAATGTTAAAGAATTGGCTCGTAATTGTTGGTTGGAAGAATCTTGTGTTTCACCACATACAAGGGATGTGTTGCGATGCGGAATAGCACGAAATCAATATGAAGAACATCCAAAACATATATTTCCAATGACACAAATAGAGTTGTTTAATAAGTTCAAAGAAGAGAACAAAGAAGTTAAAATTTCCATCAATACATTTGTGCAACAAAAACCATGGTTTGTTAGACCCATCACTGTCCGTGACACGTGTTGTTGTCATTATCATGTGGAGTTTGAGTTGTATTACGACACTTTTTTGGATTTTGGTAAAAATTTATGGCCAGGTTCACCACCTCCTTCCACATTCCATGTTTTTATATTTGAAATTCTATGTGAAAGAGAAGATGATGATTTATTTTACAAAAAAAAAGTGTTGGTGGAAATAAATGTGATCGTTGTGGAAATATAAGTTTGTTTCATTCAAAGTATCATATTGATATGAATGATCAATCATTTTATAATATAAGAGTCAATTGGAAGAGATATGAATATATGAGCAACACGACTCCACATTCTTTAAATGTTATTTCCAGAAGGCTTGATTTGAAGGTAGATAAAATTTTCTTGATAGAGTTTTTGAAGAAGTTTGAGGAAGAAATCTATAAATACACCAAGCATTCACATAGAGATTGATGACAAGATCTACAATTCAAACAATCCCGTGAAGTGTTTCCACTATGGACAATTTTGTCTTTAGTTGATTTTATAGAGAATTACACATTCGCTGCACACAAAAAAATACAGAGTGAATATTATCATTCTGATCAAGTCACCATATTTGTCCACATTCTATATAGACATGCTCAATGGAGTCTTCCAAACATAGAAAGTACCAACAACAATCAACATGTTATTAAAGAATATTAGTTTTATATAAGTGATGATCTAACACAGGACACACATTATGTACAACATTGTTTTGATAAATTTTAGGATTCATTGAAAGAACGCGAAATCATATTTGATCGACATTGGATATGGTCCGATGGGTGTGAAGATCAGTCCAAATTTGCACGATCATTCTATTGGTTATGTCGTCTTCATAAAAAAATAAACATTACACATTGTTGGAATTTTTTTGAGACTGGTCATGGAAAAGGAGAGCACGACGGTGCAGGGGCATGTATAAAACGAGCACTTTGAAGGTATCAGTTGAACCCTCATGCCGATCAATTTGAATCCGCTGAACAAGTTATTGAATGGTGAAACATGGCACTAAGACATGAATATAATATGTCAAGGGATGTGCACAGGTGTGTCTGTATATAAATGTTACATGTATGTACACAGTATATATAAATTTGAACGTGTTCAAATTTATATTCAATCTTCAATCATTTTCTTGAGAGATTTCAAGTTAATAAGTTCTTGTCTTGTGCATTTATTTTTGGCATGTTGGAATTGAATATGTAAATAGATCAATCTCATATGACACCAGTACAATAACTGGGACAAGAAAAATACATTCAGTTAAAACAAAATGTTTTCAAAATGGGTTTGCATTTGATAGATAAAATGACTCTTGTTTTTGTTCAGTTTGCATAGACGACTCAGAATCCATAGATATTTGCGAGAACGAAAATGAAGGATATGTTAAAGCTTGGAGACATACTGAACTTAATGTAAAAGGAAAAATTCCACTTGCAATCTTAGAGGAGATGGAATCAAATGAAACTATAGTGTCAGTTGATGGCGATAGAGTTTTTGATCTTGTTAGAGAAGGTAAAATTTTTATGTTTAAATTTTTTCAAATAACTTGTAGATACATACTTGTGTGATAATCTAACATGA
>SNQJ01S0065144.1:49484-66480 GCA_010110895.2 Picea sitchensis | reverse complement strand
AATTCTCTCATACCACAATGTAATGTCCCCAACTTCACAGCAGAACCACACTACTCCAAAAACACTTTGAAATAGATTTAATACCATTAATTAATGAATATTCCCTACATTTGAACATGATTATGTAGTCTAACAGTACACATTCCATGCGTAATTATGTACAATTACAACAAACAAAATCAAATATATTACACATAGAAAATAACAAGTAAATAGAAATAAATGAAGACTTATATTTTTTTTGTAAAACACAAGCTACATGCAGACCTCAAATGTTCCGCCTAGCCATAGACTACACTGCTCATAATCTATCAACAACGAGTCACCCTCGAGCCAGGGCTATGAATCCACCAGGGAAAAGGTTCTCCCACCAATCCCACTAAGGCCATACAACACTCAAAAAACAAGATAAGGCCAATGGCACCAACTCTAGCAAAAGTTCCCCCCTCACAACTTCTCATTCCCGATGGTCTATCCCACCTCAGGAAGTGTACCCCTTCTCTTCTCAACAATACTTTGGTTGTCCCACTTCCCTTCCAGGGCTTCAGGAATAGGCTGGCCAAAAAGTCTCATAGTGTTATGTCTCTAGAAACACGTGATTTCTCTTAGAGAGTTATGGCACCCAATAGGCCATCACACAGGGAAACCTATTCCCAACAATTCTCTCACAAGGATAATGAGGAGGTTGACCCCATTGGAGAAACATTTGGAGGTGGTGACTGGTCATACAATCCAGAACTTGAGTGCATTTTGGAAATGGGTAATGGCAGGATTGGATCCAATGTTTTGTTGTTGATCTATTGATAAAGAAGTATCGTCACACTTTAGAGTTTGTGATGAAGAAAAAAGAGGATGGAAGAGGTGGATCATTGGGCCACACCCTTCCACTCTCTCACTAAAAATGTGAGCATGTTGAGTTTTTATCACGAACATGACAACAAACTGAGTAAAAGGTGCCTCAAAGGCAGGTACCACAACAACTTAAGAGGATGCAATGGTTGAACTATTGCAAAGAGAAATGGATGGTTTTGGTGTTGAAGTGAGTTCTTGTGGGCTTGGTACGATGGTCGGGCTATTTGCTTGACTAACTAAGAAAAAAGGGGCTCTAATGCGCATTGAAAGTGGAGGCATCTAGAGTAAGGACGTGGTTGCGAGAAGAAAAACAAAAACTTGGGTCATGATGGATGTGGCTGATGACCGCAACAGGGAAACTGATGTTCAGGGTTGTCGAGACGAAAACAACTTGGAGTGGGGGAGGATGTAAGAGTTGGGGTGCCAAGCCCAAGCACGCTCTGAGGTTTTTTCGAGCAAACCCTCTTAATGTACGTCTAATTTTAAGCTTTTGATTGAATTACCACATGAGAGAAACCCTCCCTCTTAATGAGCATCTGTAATATGGAAAATCTAAAACGTATGCAAAATAGAAATAAAATGGTAGAAATGGTAGATGAACAAGAATATAACCACAATAACACCACAATAATACTAAAATGATAACAGAATAACACTAGAAAGATCACTTCGATTACTGAGAGAAATGTTCACTTTTCTCTTCAAGGGGGCAACCTCGATTCAAGAAGATCTCTATTACAATAATATCCAAGCTAAGGTTCTCATACCCTCGACTCCTATTTATACTAAATATGTCTATCAAGAGAACCATCTAGAGGAATATCCTTCTAGAAGCGGAAGCTTTTATTAGGTCTTCTTACATTCAACTTATTCTACCTTATTGCAAGGCCTTATTAATATTCACCTTTATTACATCGGAATACATTGTTCTACCTACATGAGGGGTTAGGTCCCTAACATGTCCTCTCCCTTAAAAATAACCTTGTCCTCAAGGCTTGAGATGTGGAAATTGTTGTTGAATGGAAGCTTGTTCCCAAGTGTCATTTGTTGGAGTTGTATCTTTCCACTGGAGTAGCACTTCCTTGATGGTTCCCTTATGCAGGCGATGCTCAAGATGGTCCAAAATGGCTTGTGGCTATAACCAAATGGAGCCTTCTTCGTCCAACTCAGGAAGGTTGGCTTGAGTTTCACACTTAGTTCTAATCACCTTCTTTAAGCATGAAACATGAAAAACATGATGTAGCTTAGAATGACTGGGCAAAACTAACTGATAGGCCACCTGTCCCACATGCTTGAGAACTGTATAAGGACTATAAAATTTGGGCACCAGCTTCTGACAATGGTCGGCCTTGAGGGAATTTTTCTTGTAAGGTTGCAGTTGAAGAAACACCTGATCCCCTTTTGCAAATTGACGTTCAGAGTGACCTTGATCTGCTTGTTTCTTCATGCGATTCTAGGCCATGACCAAATTCTATTTGAGGGTATGGAGAATAGCCTCTTGAACTATAAGTGTTTGATCAACCGCCTGGACCTTCAAGACACCTGGTAAATATGAGAGAACTAATGGTGGATTTTGTCCATATACCGCTTCAAAAGGAGTCATGTGGGTAGCTATATGGTATGAAGTGTTGTCCCACCATTCAACTAGGGGTAACCATTGAGCCCACTGATTTTTCTTTTCTGATGAAAAACACCTCAAATATGTTTCCAAACACTTGTTGACAACTTCAATTTGACAATGCAATTGGGTGCATTGTAGCTTGAATAGTTCTTGCCAAAAATTGCTGGTGAAAGTTGGGTCACGATCAGACACAATAGAATGCGGCATGCCATGAATCTTGAAGACATTATCCATGAAAAGTTGAGCCAATGTGGATGTTGTAAATGGGTGTTGAAGAGCACATAAATGAGCATACTTGGAAAGGCGATAAACTACCACCATGATGACTGATTTATTGCCCAATTTAGGTAATCCTGTAATTAAATCCATAGAGATACCCCTCCAAATAGAAGGTGGGATTAGAAGCAGTTGTAGTGTGCCATGAGATTTAACTGTTTCTCTCTTGTTGCGTTGACACACATCACATTCAGCCAAAAAATTACGAACGTCTTGTTTCATACCATCCCAGAAAAAAGAACGTTTGACCTTGTCATAGGTTTTGGTAAACCTGGAGTGCCCTGCTATGGGTGTAGCATGAAGCTTCGAAAGCACCGTGGATTTAAGTTTTGACTATTTACTTAAATACAAACGACCTTTGTATCGAAGCTCATCATGGAGCCAAGAGTACCATGGGGAAACTGGAGAATTGGACTGCAACTTTTGTATCATATGCGAACTTTTGGGATCATGTAACCATTCCCGACGAATGGCTTGGAGCCAATCTGGTATAATGAAGGAGAGAGAAAAAATGGAGCCTTGATCTTCATATTTTCGAGAAAGTGCATCTACAACCACATTGTCTTTGCCTTTCTTGTAAATGATCTCATAATCATATCCAAAGATCTTAGTCACCCATTTTTTGTTTCTCTGGGGAGGAAATGCGTTGTTACAGAAAATACTTGAGGCTTTGATGATCTGTCTTAATTTGGAAGCGTTTCCCCAATAGATAAGGGCACCACAAATCAACAACATGCAAAATAGCCAACATTTCATTTTCATAGATTGATTTGCCCAAATTTCTTTCAGACAGTTGTTTGCTGGTAAAGGCCAAAGGTCTACGACCCTCTTGCATAAGGACAATGCCAATACCTTTCCCTGAAGCATCACATTCCAGGACAAAGGTCTTTGTGAAATCAGGAAGGGCCAGGACTGGAGTGGTGCACATGGTCATTTTCAGGGTTTGAAAAGCCTGAGTAGCTGTTGGAGTCCAAGTGAAAGAATTCTTTGTAAGGAGTGCAGTGAGAGGTGTCACAATATTTCTATAATTCTTAACAAACTTGTGATAATAACCTGTTAAGCCCAGAAATCCTCGCAAGATTTTGAGAGTCTTGGGGTGAGGCCAGTCTTGCATAGCTTCATTCTTCTTAGGATCCACCCTTACATCGTTCTTTGCAACAAGATGGCCCAAGTACTCCACTTCTGAGGCCGGACCAAAAGCACATTTATATTGTTTCAGAAAAATTTGGTGCTGAGAGAGTAGACAGAGAACTAGGTCCACATGAGAAAGATGGTCTATCAAGGTTTTTCTATAGATGAGGATATCATCAAAGAAAACTAAGACAAAATGACAGAGAAAAGAGCGAAAGACATGAGTCATGAGGCTTTGGAAGGTGGAGGGGAAATTACACAAGCCAAAGGGCATGACCAAAAACTCATAGTGTCCTGCACGAGTTCTAAAGGTGGTCTTAGGAATGTCTACCTCTTTCATACAGATATGGCGGTAGCCAGAATGAAGATCAAGTTTAGTAAAGAACTAGGCGCCACTTAATTCATCTAAGAGGTCATCAATGACAGGAATGGGAAATTTGTCTTTAATGGTGAGTTTGTTGAGGGCACGGAATTTAGGACACATGCGCCAAGAACTTTATTTCTTTAGGACCATGACCATAGGAGAAGAGTAGGGGCTCGTACTAGGGTAGATAACGCCTGTGTTACGTTGTTCTTGAACCATTTTTTCAATGTCATCTTTTTGGGAAAATGGGTGACGATAGGGATGAATATTGGGAGGAAGGATTCTTGGTATAAGGGGAATGGAATGATCATGAACACCACGGGAAGGCGGGAGTCCCTAGGGAATGGAAAAAAACACCTAATGTTTAGAGAGGATGGACTGGAGGTCTTGGGGAAAAAAGGGTGTCTCAGTTGCCTGTATGGCATGGAGTTGGGCAATAACTCTAGAATGACCTTTTTTGAGCATATTTTCCATGCGATGGGAACTAATGATCTAAGGTGAACCGATGTTGATGCCTTGGAAATTATATTTTTGACCCTCCTGGTCGAATTGCATGGTTAATTCCTTGAAATCCATGAGAATGGGACCCAAAGTCCTTAGCCAGTATGCACCCAGCACAATGTCACAACGTCCCATGCTGATAGAAAACATATAAGATTTCAGGTGGTAGTCACCAATTTGGAGATGCACATTTTCACAATGCCCTCCACATTTCATGGAGCCGCCATTGGCAATCATGATTTGGAAATTATTGACTGCATGGATATAGCAATGAGTTTCTTGGGAAATGCAATGATGAATAAAATTATGGGTGCTTCCTCTATCAACAAGAATAATGGCCTTCCTATGCTTGATGTAACCAATTAGCTTGAGGGTTTGGGGAGCAGAGAAGCCAGTGAGATCATTTAGGGAAATGATCGGTTCTACTTTGGGAGGGTCTGAGGGAGGGGTTATGTCCATGGGTTCAGGTGACTCAGACACAAGGGGAGTTTCAACATCCTTTTCCGAAACATCCTCCGAGATGGCCATAAAAAAAAAAATTCCTTACACTTGTGGCCGGAAAAATATTTTTCATCACAATTATAACAAAGGCCTTTGACTTGAAATTCAGCCATTTCGGCCCTGGTCAATTTTTGGATCTTTAATGGAGTGGAAGGAGGAGTGGAAGGAGGATTTTAGTACAAGGAATAAAGGAGGGTTTCTGGTTTTGAAAAGAGACAACCTATTGTGCTTCCTTAGCTCGTTTAGTAGCCTCCACCCAACTCTGAGGCCGAGCCATGAGGACATGGGCATGAATCTCATCCTTGAGGCCATTGATAAAACATTCTCGGAAAAAAAGCATCAGAAATGCCCTCTGTACGAAAGGCTAGTCGCTCAAAAGAAGCTATAAAGTCTTCCATTATGCCATATTGTTTCAATTTTTTCAAATGGCCTAAATGGTTGGTGTCAGTGTCAAAGCGTTCATAAATCTCTGCCACAAAGTGTGTCCAAGCAACATACCCTTGATGATAAATTTTTCTCCATTGCCACCATTGCCAACGTTCTTGATCTAGATGGAGAACACCATACCAGAGTTTGGTCAAGTCATCTGTAATGTCATACAAAGAGAAATAATGTTTCATTTGAGTTACCCAACTATTGGGATCCGATCCATCAAATTTGGTCACATCCACCCACAAAAGGCGTAGGTAACACTAAAAGTGATGGGGCTGAAAATTATGGGAATGAGAGGAAGTTTCAACTTCGGTATGAAAAGGTGGGTCAGATAAAGGGGTATATGTAGGGATATGCAGTTTGGTGCAGATCATCGAAACGAAAGATTCAAGCTGGGTAGCCATGTCTTGTTTGAGTACCTCGACTAAGGCGACAATGGGGAACTGCATATTTATATTGATTGTGGCAATATTGGCATTGAGTTGTTTCAATTTTTGTTGGGTCTCTATGAAATTAGATTGCAAGGTATTGAAGCGAGCTTCCAAGTTTGGCTACAGGTATGGGCCATGATGAGGAGGGAACTGAAAAGGGGTGGGTGGGGTCAAAAATATTTCTGAAAAATGATAGGTATGAATGTGATAAGGGCGAAGAGATAAATCCAATGGAATAGGTCTGAAATAATGGTGCAAAAATTTCAGAACTTTTTTTTTTTGCACCTACAGAGTTATACTCCGATCTGAAGAATACTTTAGAGATGAAATGCCCAAATGATTAACCAAGAATAAATGTGTAGTGATTTGTAAACTCGAACATGGTTGCTAGACAATAGATCTTGTCTATTTTATTTTTGTTTCCATCCCCAAGGGTTAGGTATTCAAGGGTTCTACAGACCAGGGGTTGCCCTGTGTTATAGCTCTCTGATATACGTGCAGGGTCCAACAGTGGTACTCGACCCAATATCTCAGGGAACTAACTAAGGAGGCTAGACCATGCCCTTAGCCATACTACCTGCCTACCCAGCTACTAGAGAGTATCTTCCAGAGTGTTGTTCTCGGTGGCACTATAGCAGTCAAGCGGTTGATCGGTTTATCTAAAGAGGGATTCAGAAAATCTAGGTCGATCCATATAAAGGTGTTGTCTAATGCGCTACCACTCGAAGGGGTACCAACAGGGGTTACAAGGGTGGCCAACAGATGTGTGCTTAAGAACTTCTTGTATTTCTTGTGTGTATGAATCACTCAACTGCGGGTTCATGCGCATAACGAAAGATCTCTGTAGCTTAAAGATGCTGGAATACATCTCTACCCTGAAAAAAAAATTTACCCACAATTTTCTGTCGAGGAAAGTGCTCAGATACCAATTATAATATGTCAGATCTAAAAAGTATGCATAACAGAAATAAAATGCTAGAAATGGTATATGAACAACAATATAACCAGAATAACACCACAATAATACTGAAATGATAACAGAATAACACCAGAAAGAGCACTTCGATTACTGAGAGCCATGTTCACTTACCTCTTCGAGGGGGCAACCTCTAGTCAAGTAGAGCTCTATTACAATAATATCCAAGCTAGGGTTCTCATACCCTCGACTCCTACTTATACTAAATATGTCTATCAAGAGAACCATCTAGAGGAATATCCTTCTAGAAGCAAAAGCTGCTATTAGGTCTTCTTACATTCGACCTATTCTACCTTATTGCAAGGCCTTATTAATATTGACCTTTATTACATCAGAATACATTGTTCTACCTACTTAGGGGTTAGGTCCCTAACAACGTCTAATCTTTGAATACCCACCTTTAGATTTAGATGGATTTGAAGAGAGTCCTCAACCTAAAATAGTTTGCATCCAATGGGAATGTGGATGTGGAAAGTCAGTCAGCTCTGGGAAGCTTCCTACTTGCTTCCAACAGGAACGGGATGTGGAAAGCCAACTATGGAAATCTTCCCAACCCATAAGACCAGCTGCTATGGGAAGCTTCCCAGCACATAAGACCATCTGCTTGTTCATTTACAAAAAGTGTAACACCATCTTTAAGAACTAATGTCCGCATGTAATAATTGTTCCGTGGAATGAAGACTTTCATGGAAGGCTGGAATGAGGAGGGCTCACCATTTTTTCCACCATGCGTATCTTAAAAGTGAAGAGAATTCATATCCAAATTTCCATCTCGCTATATGTAATGTCGCAACATGTGTACACGCCCCTGAAAGTGTAGGGATTAATGTCAATATAGGCCGACCAACCACAGGTTGTTTTCTCGGGACTTGGACAGTGAAAAGAAAAGGAGAGCCTTGAACTTGTCCACATATCATAACATGAGATGTCGTGTTTGAATGACGAAAATAAATCCCTATTTCTTGGAAGCCAACCTCGTGGCACTACCTATATATCATATCAAACCCTTCCTCTTCCTTCACAACTCTCTCTGCCTTCTCTATCTCTTTTTCTGAGTTCTCTTCTTTATGTTCTTGTTGGGCGTACCTCTTCTTTTCGTTTTTAAACAAGAGATCGACTGCATAAAGTTTCTGTGACACGAATTTGCACCATTCTTCGAGAACAACTTCTAGACAAGATGGCCGGATTCGATACGTTTCTCTGCTTCATTTTCACTTTGGGACTGTTGAGCTCAGCCTCTATGGCAGCGCTCACACCGGCACCGACACCCATATCAACAGCACCAAAGGCATCGCCGGCTAAATCCCCTGCAGCACCATCACCAACCACAACCTCTTCTCCTTCGAAAGTGGTCACTCCACCAACCACGGCCTTCGTTCCCGCATCTCAAACTCCAGGATCTAATCCATTGGTTCAAGGCACAGCCACCGCTTCGCCACCAAGCGCCAGTAGCGGAGCTGTCTCTACCGCTGGTTTGGAGAAGATGGCTATCTTTGGAGCCGCTTTGCTTGGAGGAGTTGCGTTCCTCCTTTAAGYTGCATCACGCGTTCTTTCCATCTGCCTATTTGATTAGATAGATGAGATTWTYGTCTCTCTCTTTCGTATTCTTTTCTATGATTCCACTCCTGGCTTGGCTGGATAGAGTGGATGGGAACCATATTCACTGGGCATTCTTTATTGTATAGTTCATTTTTATGTAGAATAATTGTTCTTTATTTATTTCTTGTTACGTCCAAAGGCGTATACCTATTGGAGATGGGCACAATTAATCATCTTTTAATTTAAAATTCTAATTTGATAGCTAACAATTGAAAATGATGGAATATTCTTAGTCGTCCTCCCAAATCAATGAATGTGATTTACTCTTCATAACTTCCTTGTATTTTTGAATGCATCAGTTAACTTGTTTACTTATTAACATTTACCTAGTCATATTAAGAAATTATTGTACCACCATATGATTGCCACATTTAATTGATTAACCTTTGGAATTACCACATTTAAGATTAACGTTTAGATTTCCTTAGCTCTTGTCCGTGCGTTTCAATTCACCAAAGTGTTGTCCGTCCAGATAAGTTTCGGTGTTCACCAGCCGCAACACCAACCACTTTACCACCAGCCACAACACCAGACATTCTTTATTGTATAGTTCATTTTTATGTAGAATATTTTTTCTTTATTTACTCCTTGTATAATTTCTATAGACGATTTTTATTTAAAAATTTAGATTGGGAGTAATAATCTGCATGCATTTTTATTCCAGCCAAATCTTCAGTTACTGTGGAAAACAATAACGCATGATTGAATGGCACTAGAATAATTGATTTGAAGTTTAAGTGATTTAGATCATAATCTGCATGCATTTTTAATCCAGCCAAATATTTGGATAATGTGGAAAACAATAATGCATGATTCAATGGCATTAGACAATTGATTTGAACTGTTAATGACTTAGATGATAACTATATATCTTGGATGGCATAGCATAAAATGAGCGTTATATTCTTAATTTTCATTAACTAGACATAATATAGAAGTTGGTTCCTTAACCATATAGTAACAACATTTTCTTTTGGCAATTGCTAATGTTGTGATATAGTTAGAATGAAACCATATAGTAACAAGATTTTTTTTTAGGCAATTGCTAATGCTGTGATATAGTTAAAATTGCTAATGCTGTGATATAGTTAAATAAAATGTTCTGCTCTTAATTTTAACTACAATAAAACATTATTAAATGTTATTTTCTTAGTAAAAAGGATTTTAATTTGATGGTTTAAGTATAGTGATTTATGTAGTTAAACTAGAATATATAAGTTTTTTTTTTAATCTTAATTAAAACAGTGAAAGTTTTAAAAAAAGCTTTGATTGTTTCAGATCTTATAATTTATTTTTAATTTTTCTTTAGTTAATAATCAACCACTTTCATCCTCTTACAATGTATATTTTTAATAAATTGCAAATATGTTTAAAAGAAAATATTTTATGGTACTCATTCCATTAAAATCTATTTCTAATTTTTCTTTAACCAATAGTCAACCACTTTCATTCTCTTACAATGTATACTTTTAATAAATTGCAAATATATTTTTCTAATTTTTCTTTAGCTATTAATCAACCACTTTCATCTTCTTCCTCTTACGATGTATATTTTTAATAAATTGCAAATATGTTTAAAGGAAAATATTTACTCATTCCATTAAAATCTATTTCTAATTTTAT
The DNA here is from genome assembly GCA_010110895.2 of Picea sitchensis. NCBI lineage: Eukaryota > Viridiplantae > Streptophyta > Pinopsida > Pinales > Pinaceae > Picea > Picea sitchensis. The sequence continues at coordinate 56,173 of SNQJ01S0065144.1, read as the reverse complement.
TTTATCCAATAGTCAACCACTTTCATCCTCTTACCATGTATACTTTTAATAAAATATGTTCCTCTTACGATGTATATTTTTAATAAATTGCAAATATGTTTAAAGGAAAATATTTACTCATTCCATTAAAATCTATTTCTAATTTTATTTTAACCAATAGTCAACCATTTTCATCCTCTTACCATGTATACTTTTAATAAATTGCAAATATATTCAAAGGAAAAGATGTTATGGTACTCATTTCATCATGTAGTGCATGGGTGTCTTTTATATTTAACCAATAAACTTAATACAATATTTAAAATATTAAATCAAAATCCACTTCATACTTCTATCTATATTATATTTTATATTAAGACTAAATGTATCATACCATATATTATTAATTCAATATTATATCTAATATTTAAAATATTTAAAATATTTAAAATAGTGAATCAATATCCACTTCATACTTCTATTTATTATATTTTATATATTATTAATTCAATATTATATACAATATTTAAAACACTGAATCAATATCCACTTCATACTTCTATCTATGTATTATATTTTGTATTGAAACTAGATGTATCATACAATATATCATTAATTCAATATTATATCCACTTTGGAGCGATTATTATATATCTTATAAGATACGAGAATGTACCAAATGCAATAAACAACTTTTTAATCTAACCTTCAATCAAAATGCCTATTTAATGTAATAAGTCAATAAGTCAAGATTTTATTATTTCTTTGACTTAGTGTTTAATTAAATAATTAAAGTTGAATATTAATTAAACTTAGGTTTCAATTAATTTTTAATTTTTTTTGTTTCTACTAAAATTATATTAAGGATTGATTTTTAACTTTAGCAATCATGTTAGAAGGTTCAATTTTAAAAGCAATGAATGTTTTTTTTTTTTTTTTAATTTAAGTTGTAATTTATTATTAATATGCAAAATAATGGGTTACATCATTATATATTTGATTAATTTTTTCAAGAAAAAATGCATTAATTTTTTTAACAAAAATATACATCCAAGACCAAAATGTCATAGTAATTACAATTGTGATTGTTRCTAATRCTTGACAAGGATAATTATAAATTGGACAAAAAATGAGGAGTTAGTTGGTTAGTTGAGTTAGTGCTTTTCCCTAGAATTTGAGTTAGTGCATCATCCACTTTGACCCCCAACCCCTAGTGACCTTTGATTAGAAAATCATATCTTTTCTCCATAAATTCCAATTTGTGCATGACTTCTTTTGTTGTTGGTTGTTCTTTTCCTCTATAGCTTGGGAAATGTGATTTTTGTTTAAGTTGTAGATTTATACCATTTTAAATATATTTGTGCCCCTCCTCCTTGAAAACCTAGTATCTCGTATCCAATGCAACAATTCCATATTCACTACCTCAATTGGATCTGCTCCCTTTTTTTTCCTTGGCTTTCTTCTCTAATTCTTCAACACAACTTTAACTACTTCCAAAAGTTTATTTTGATACCTATGAGTTTCCTCCATGCCATGCCTCTTTTCTCTGGTTACATTTGGAACCCCCTTCTTGTCAAACTTATTTTTGCAAATTCTAGGTATATCTTTTATGGTGACTCTACCACTCTTTCTGGCCTTGTTTTTCACTAGTATTTTTCCTTTCATATCCATAGTTTAAGAGTAGTTTATTCCTTTAGAATGTAAATCTATTTATTTAAGGGATTCATCCCCCACACTCTTATAAAGCCTCAAACTGTAATCAAATCCCCTTCATTGGAGGTTTTCGAATGATTACCAATTTTTTTCCCATGACTCTAGAATGATGTCTTCCTTGTCTCCCATGAATTAAGAAACTAAGGGAATAAGATTAGATAAAAATAATGAAAATTGGTGCAACCTCACAACCTCCTCCCTTCCTCCCTTTAAAAAACATAATGGACTCTATTATCTGCTCATTGCTTGCAAGGGTATGTAGGTTTAGTAATGAGTGCATTCTAGAATATTATCACCATGGGACACAGATCTCACTGATTACCATTTTTCCCATGGTTCTAGAGTGATGTCTTCCTTGTATCCCAGGAATTGAAGAAACTAAGAAAATAATATTAAATAAAAAGAATGAAAATTGAAACAACCTCACAACCTCCTCCCTTTAAAAAACATAATGGACTCTATTATCTGCTCATTGCTTGCATGGATATGCAGGTTTAGTAATGAGTGCATTTATAAAATAATACCACCATGGGACACAAATCTCCTTGAAACCCCTATCCTTTCAATTAAATTAACACTCTTTAATCAATGTTGTAATATGTCCACATGGTAGATGGATGTCACAGTTCTCAAACCCTCTCATCGTTGGCACCCTATTTGGGTAACTTAGGAAGGGAATTTATATTTAATAGATTTATAATATTGTATGTTGTGTATATATTGCTTTAATGTCTTCTAAAGAAAAAATAATTATGAGTTAAAAGATACACTAATCTTTGATACCATGTCATTTTTCCTATTAAGTCAGAAATCAAATCAAATTGTTTTTCTTTTGTTTAGTGCTAAGAAATAATAAATATATTTGTATTCATATTTAAATCATATTTTTTTGTTTTGTTTTGTGTTAACAAATAATAAATATATTTATATTTATATTTAAATCTTAGTTTACATTTATTTTTGTATTTATTAAAAAAATAGGTGATTAATGAATATTAATGAAATTCTTAAATTTTATTTTACTTTGAAAATTCAATGGAAAAAATTTCAAATAAATTAATAGCATAGTGAAACATGACATCCCTTACCCCAAGCCAAACAAGTACCCATACATGTTTAAAATACGAGTGTATGTTTTCATAGTTAGTCATCATGTTGCTTGAATTTTCTAGATATAAACTATGTGTAATTTTATAAAATGTCGAACATTTAAAGTGGGCACCCCACCCATCATCATGGACCAATAAAATTTAAATGATAGAAAAAAGTGCCAAATCTCAACACTAGTGGGTGGGTCAACTAGGTCAAAATAAAGCGGGTGGGTCAACTAGGTCAAAATAAAGTGGGTAGGTCAACTAGGTCAAAATATTGGGTTTTCTCATACGAGGGGATATTTTACACGCCATGTGACATTTAGGGTTGGAAATAAGGAAAAATTAAAACTATGCATTATAATTCTTGTTTCGGAGAATTCATCATTATTAAAACATTATGATGATGTTGAAAAGTTGAAAAAACATCTTTCTCCTACTCCCAATGGAAATCAATCTCAATATAGTAGTGTTGGTATGTTGGAAAACCATGGACTGTAACTAGTTGGGATGCAAAAGGGCATACAAATGTTGATACATCAATGGGAAGGTTTTTATTTTCCAATGGAATTCCATTTAATTTTTTTAAATGTCCTTATTGGAAGGAGATGGTTAATAGTTTAGTGAACCATCCTAAAGGATATATAGCATAGTTATGAGAAGATGAGGATGCTGATATTGTTTGAAGAGAAGAATTGTATTAATGAAAAAATTCATGATATTAGAGAGAGTTGGAACCTCCCAACCACCCTTAGATAGTTGCATTCTTCTTTCTTTCATTTTCTCTGACATGAAAACCTCCGAACCTCAACTCTCTTACTCTCCCATACACTGTTTCTCACACTCACACTTTTCAACATGATCAAGAAATCGTTAACTATATTGACCCCATATACCCAAGAGTTGTTCCACATATAGAAAATTGTGTTCATCGGGTCATCTATGAATCCTCTTACTTTCCTTAAAATTGGGTTATAAAACACCTTCTATTTCACATGCTATCCTCTTCTTTGTTCACATTACAAACATTTATGATCAATAATGATCTGATCATCCCAGGATTAACTCATGACCATATATCTATTGTTTTCCCACCAAAACACACAACACATCATTGATGCTCAATCATCGTTCGATCTCATCCGTGATTCAATCTCGTCCATTGATATGTTCTTCGGTCATCAAAATTTTTAACCTAGTCATCTGATCATGCAAGGATCGAATCTCAACCGTCCATCTATTTCCTTGGACATCGAGGCTGCTGAGCTTACCAACCAACCAAGCTCACCAAATCATTGGGGTTTCGACCCATCTGGTCCCCGAGACTTCAACCATGCACCTTTTCCTTGATTACACCCTATCCATCCAATCAATTCTTTATTAGATCAAAACCATCGATCCGTTCACCGCATCACCAGGTTGTCATACCACTGGGATACTAGGATATCGTGCCCCCATAAACTATATCACTATATATTCAATCATTCATCAAATATTTGGTATGTTGATATGTTGTGCCCCACCATTGTGATATCAAATTTTCGAGCCACTAAGCCATCGAACTCCCAAGACTACAACACATCATTGATCCTTCATTCTTTTAGTATGCAATATGATGTGGAAGATGACATGGTCTCCATGTTGACTCCTTCTGCGTGTACTAGATGGTGTGGCTCTATTGTGGCTATTATCGTGGCTCTGACATGGCCACTAGATTATCGAGCAATCGATCCCCCAAAACTTTAACACTTCACATTCGACCATTCATTAGATATTTGGTGACCAGTATGACGTCACAACTGATGTGGATCTTACATGGCATCCAGATCTTACATGGAATTTTTGTGGCTTTCCATACTGTCTTGGCTACTTATTTTGTGGATGAAGTGGGGTCTTAGTGGTTCTGAAATGGTTGTTGATGTTGCATATGAGATGGAATATCGTGTATCGGGCCCCTAAGACTTTGACACTATAGATACACTTTGTTCTTCTAGTGTCCGATATTCTAATATCGGGTCATTGGTGTACCGGGCCGCCAAACCCCTACAATTTTTTCCACCGTGCTAATGCTCTGATCTTTGATATCCAATACATTGGGCCACATAGCAAAAAAATATTTCTTTGCACATGGTTCCATGGATCTGTCATTCACATTCGAATTTATGTAGTCACGTTTTTCATTATAAATTCTTTGAACACAAAATTCCCTGTACATGTGGGATATGTCAATTTCGTCAATTTTTCAATCAAGCCACTGAGATCTTCCTTTTCTCAATCTCATCATTTCTCAGAACTACAACATATGATTGAGCTTTGTTTTCACTCTTGTATTTCTTGTTGCTAGTTTTTCTATATCCTTGATCTAGTCGTCTATTTGGAGAAAATCTCATCCTTCGTCCAATATCCATTTTCTTCAACTCTGTGCAACCCAAAATAATTATATTTGTCTTATTCTTGCACAATAAACTACCTTAAATTCTTGCAGAATCTCAACAATGCATAGTCACCTACATAGATGATCATCATCACACATGGGCATTCTTTGTTTCCTTTGTCTCATTCGACTTCCTTGGTCTACTTCCTTAACCTCAATGAAAATTGAATACACAAAATATCATCTATTTGTAGAGACATTCATAGTATCCCCCTATCATTGAAAACAACTAGTCTCCCCCTACATGTTCTACCAATGAAATCCTTGATTGTCACAATCATGTATACCTTTGACATCAATGAGAACACAATTTCCAAAAATCTCCCCCTTCATCATTCATGGAAACACTTAGATATCTTGGTATGTCATTGATGGCAACACTTACTCATGTTGGTACTCCTTTAGTCTGCACAATGTTTCTGTCATCTAATTTGATTGATTCCTATGAGTCTTTATTTCTACAAATCTCCCCCTTCCTCTGTACTCTCCACCTTTGACATCAATGGCAAAGGGATATTCTCCCCCTTACATTGTACTCTTAATTTTCTTCTTTACATCCAAAAACCTTCTTTCTTACGCAACTCCCACTGAGCTTGTACTTCTCCATGGATCTTTCATTATATTCTTGTTCTTTATCTACAATCTCCTTTCGGTAACATCACCTTCATCAATGTCCTTTTACATAATGATTCATTTCATACAATCAACTCTAATGGGGAGCTCTTATTTCAACATATTCAAGTATCAACATTAAATATTTATTTCTCAATTGTCCTCTTCTTCCAATTAATTGGAGTACATAACCAAAGAATCATATATTTACTTTCTGTGATACATTCTTTATAGCTTTGGATCTTTCCTTCCATTATATTTTTGTTGTCCATATACAAATTATCACATCTCCATGTGCTTTGATTCTTCAATTTGTTGTATTCCTTCATATATTCGAAGGGATCTTCCAATAGGCACATGCTATGTGTCCATAGTTATTTCATTTGTAACATTCAAATTTGTAATGTAGGGGAGAAATTGGATTGTAGATTCTATCAATAGGCCCATGACAACCTCTAGTATTGATATCCTTTTAATTATTGTAAGATATTTTACTCCTATTTCTCATACAATTGCTTCTTCCATACTATTTGCAATCTATTACCTTGTCGCCAAAATATTTGCAAGAAAAATAATAACCGAGAAAAAGATTTTGATACTTGGTTATTAAGGGTATTCTTGATGCAGTATTTATTCTAAAATCGTTCTTATCTTCCTTGAGTGCATAAACAATATTTTTCTTGTCATGATTTCCAACCCTATGGTTATCTTCACTATGATTGGAGATCTTAATAACATCTGCATAGCTTTCAAACTTCTCTTCAATTCTCTTTTCTTATGACTTGGAGCTTGCATCCTTTTAAAGGTTCCTCTGATTGTATTCATAACCAAGACCTGTCTTGATATATGGTGGCCTTTAC